>VDFB02049217.1:114520789-114552944 GCA_007258455.2 Sequoia sempervirens | reverse complement strand
AAAGGAAGGGAAGAAAACACCCCACAACCAAACGATCGGAACAAAAGGAAAAAAAAACAAGTTCGGCGGAACCGGGACCAGAATGGAACCGAAACCTGGAACTTTAGAAAAGTTCCAGAGTTTGGTTTCGGTCCATGTCCTGCTTCCACCAAAACAAACAAAGAACAAGCGCAAAGGGGCAGAAAACAAAGGAAACCAGCAAAACCGAAACCGAAACAAAACCAGAACTAGGACTTAGAAAATTTTTTGAAGTTCAGTTTCGGTCTGCGTTCCGCGTCCACCAAAACAAACAAAGAACAAGCGCAAAGGGGCAGAACCGAAACGACAAACAGAGACGAGAGCAGAGACAAAACCGAAATGGAACTACACAAAGTTTGAAGTTCCATTTCGGTTCCGGATTTGGTCCTGATCAAAGAGAAAATAAAAACATAAGAATAAGGGAAGCGGGACTGGAGTGAACACCGGACGCGGCCCAAAAAACAAAGAACAAGGAAGAAAAAGAGCAGAGACGGAGTCAGGACAGGAACACAAAATGGAAATTTAAAACTTCTCGTGAGTTCCAATCCCGGTTCCGCTCACACAAGGAAAACAACCAACAAACAGGAGAAAGGACCAACCCAAATGTTAGTTGAAAACAACCAACAAAACAAAGAAACAACAAAAGAGAAGGGCGGAGTCGGAGTCGGGATGAGATCTGAACTAGAAACCATGAAAGAGTTCCATGTTTAGATTTGGTTATGGGCCCACCTCCGACAGAACAAACAATAGACTTAGGAGCAAAACAAAGAACTCCTAAGACCAAACCAAACAACCAAAGGTGACCAAAACAAAACAAAAATGGGGACCCATTTTAATCAAGTTCAAAATGGGGTGGTTATGCAAGGCATAACACCTCATGCACCAACTGATTCATTCTTTCACCTCCATTTGAATTTAAGCCTTGTCTTTCAGGGCACTTAAATGTTGGATGCCCAAACTGATTACAATTGTAACACCTTCCTGAAAATGTATTTGAGCTTCTACCTCCACCAAATCTTCGTCTAAAACCTCTAAAACCACCTATGTGGTCAACAACTTGTTCTTGCACCTTGTTCGATTTTTCTTGACTTTCTTGTGACTGTCTTGGAGTGGTAAATGTGCCTCTTCCTCTTGAATTTTTTCCTCTACCTCTTATTTGTTTTTCTTTCCTTCTTTTGAGTTTCTCTTCAGCCCTTATTGTCATTTGGTAGCACTCTTCAATTGTCCTTGGATTGTGCAAACTCAACACATCCTGGATGTTAAACCTTAGCCCATTGAGATATTTAGCCACCTTTTCTACATCATCATCCATGTGACCTACTCTCATGCTCAACTTATAAGACTCATTAGTATAATTTTTAACATCTATTTCCCTTTGTTTCAAATCTTGAAGCTTCTTAGACATTTGTATTGCATAATCACTTGGTAAAAACTTACCTTTCAATTTGGCTACCATTTGTCCCAAGAAACAATTTTTTCCTTACCTATCCTTTTCCTTTTAGCTTGTTCATAATCCCACCATACTAGTGCATGCCCCTTCAATTTCGTTTTTGCTATCATCACCTTCTATTCATCAGGTACATCCTCACATTCATAGTAATTATCCAGTGTTGCAATCCAATCTAGAAATTTTTCATCATTAAGGTTACCTCCATACATAGGAAAACCAATTTTTACCTTATGTTTGTCTCCTTTAACTGCCTTCAGAAGCTTGGCCATCCTTTGGTCTTCAGGATCTAATTCTTCTTCCACATCTTCATACTCTTCTTCCTCTTCCTCTTTAGAGTCACTTTCATCACCTACAACCAAACCTCTTTTCTAACCTATTTCAACACTTTCCAGCCTTTCCACCAACCTATTTTGTATTTCCTTCAACTTCTTAATCTCCCTCTTAGTCTTCTCTTCCATTTCTTTCATCTTCCTAGCTATATTGCTACCCTTGCCAGGAGACATTTTGACTCTTCAACTTCTCACTTTTCACCCTCAAAGAATCTGATACCTATGCTCTGATACCAACTAATGTAGATTAGGGAGGAAAATACTCTCTCAACCACAATTAAATATGTTCTTAACAACTCTTCTATCAACCAAACCCTAACTAGGGTGTTTTCCAACATAACTTCACAATTTCTCTTGCAAGTATACAAACCTAGTTATTTGAACTTATCTTTCAAAAATATCTTATAACCCACAAACCACTCACCTTTTTATACACCCTTTATCTCCTTTCAAAACATATCTCAAAGGCACTTTAGGTCACTTTGGACCAACACTCTCAATTCAATGCTTCTAAATTGTCCCAATAGGCCAATTAGGCCACATTTACAAAGAAACTACCCTTTAATCTTCCTTCTCGGCCTAAAAGCTTATTGGATAGTCATAACTAGGTTACAAACAACCAAAATCAACTACTTTTTCCAGGGAAAACTCTCTTCAAGTCACATTAACATTAAACCCTCATTTTAGCCATTTACCAAGAGGGTTTATTGAAAACTAACCTTCCAGGCCTCCAACAACTCTTCCAATGCTAAAAACACTTCAATACATGTCTGTACATGCTAAATAATTCATATCCCAACCATTCCTAATGCAATTTCCTCCAACTACCACTTCAAACCATGCATTTTAATGTCAAAATCTCACAAAACTTCATTAGGGCAGCATTGAAATCTCTCCAAACCCTACTCCCTACTCAAAAATCCTACACCTACATCTAATCCTATCCTATTGGTTTCCACTCCACCAATCTATAGCCTACTCTACTAGTGGAATTGGCCAAGTTTACATTTTGAAAGAACTCAAACCCTCAAACAGGGTTGCAAACCTGTTTTCAAAAAATGGGCAACAAAAACCTTATTTCCTTTTGAAATCACTCCACACCAGTCAAAAATTGAAGTTATAACATGTATTCAAAAAATTCCAAAGCTTTTAGAGTAGTATCCCATTGTACAAACTCGTACAAATCTGAAGAGCAGCAATTTTCAATAAAATAACATAGAAAAGTAAGAGTTTTGATTGATTTATTCACCGAGAATGAACAAAAAAACCTCCAATCGACCATACAACATGAATTTAAACTTTCGACATCAAGAAAACAACTTCTCAACTGACTCAAACCATCTCAACTTCTGTTTGAACCATCTTGACCATTGGTATTCCCATTTTGAGCATTTTTGCAACTTTTCAATATTGCACTTTTGACAATTTTATAAAAATGTAACAAAATAAACTCAATAACTCCTAATTACATATTGTATGGTCTATTATGACCTTATTGACCTCAAAACATGACTAAACAACAAAAACCTATCACAACATCAAAATTAGCCACATTACAAGACTTGCAAATTTAAACTATTTTGGTGCCCCTGCACCAATATCTAAAACTTCTCTTAAACGTCTTGAAAGTATATACATGAAATATAACTTAATGCACTTACCCATCTATTTTTACATTAATTTTAAATATGCTATGGTAGTTACCACATGGCAAGGTGTGAAATTAAATCCAATAATTAGTTTACATGAAATAGAAAAAACAAATACCACAACTATCCACTATGCACTCTATTTTTCCTTTACAACTTGTATATCCAAATTTTCCCTTTTCACCCATATAGGACTAGTCTTGAAAATTCTCATGAGTGTAAAAATCCATTCAAAAAGTTCAAGGAAACTATGTTCATACCATGAGACCAACTTATTTATAGTGGGTTAGTGCAAGAAAGTAGATACTTCATCTAGATTCAAGTGAGCTTCAAGGTCTAGTGTTTGAACTTGGGTTCTCTAATACCAATGTAAAATCCACCCCTTGATCACAACATTTTTTAATTCATGACACTTTCCAACTTAATCAACCACTATCATGGTGATAAATCTATGCTTACCCTCAATGGTGGTAAGCTCCCAAGTGTTGGTGTTATCTATAGATCTAGACCTAAACCTTTAGGGTTCATTTGTGATGACCCTGCCTATGTATCCTCTTTGAAAAATCAAAGGCTTCATAGTTCACACTCCAATATTAGAGGGAGTTCATTCTCTCCTCTTGTATGAGATATTTGATCTCACCTTTAACCCAAGACTATTCATTAAGTGTAAGATATCACTTAGTCTAATTATAATTAATTAGTAATAATTTACTATCACATGTTGGTTCCATAAAAACATTACCAATCATTAGTGTACAAACATACATAAATACACAAGGGTCATATCATACCATAATGCTAAGATCACACACATTGAAACAATCTCAAGCATACATAACATATATACAAGGTGACTAGCTCATACATATCACAAGTACAATTGTGAATGGCTCATATGCACATCACAAGTACAATGGTGACTAGCTCATATGTACATCGTCAGTACAATAGTGATTAGCTCAAACACTCATGACATATACCATAGTGACTAGATCTAACATACATCACATATATCTAGTGTAAACAACCCACACATACATTACATGCTTACATAAAAAAATGAGTAAAGTGGAAATAGATGCAACCTATTACATGCATCAACCCACTACCTGATTCATAATCATATAAGCCCATAAGTGGATCTCACTTGGAAAAGGAATGTCGATGCATCCCATATCGCATTGTGGGTCCCATCCTTTTCCCAATCCACTTACATCTATGACAACAATCAAACAACCCATGCTACTTGATGTCATTAGTGGAAAGGGAATCAGTAATAAGGTACAAAAAAAATTGAGACCATTTATACAATGAGTGACTAATATATACATAATAAACTACTGACACATCGATAATGGCTAACTAACACCTATACATAGTGCATCCTAGCTAGAAAAGGAATGTTCATGCATTGTGCTACACCATGGGTTGTCCTTTTCCTCAGTCTTCTACATCATTGAGAAACCCATGAGAAGATTCAGTGTATCCCATACTACGTCAAGGGTTTTTCCTCAACCCAAATATTTCCACAAGTAATGAATCTACTTAGCCTAGTGGATTCCAACTTCAATTACCTATAGGCCACCAAAAACAAGTTTATCCACCTAGGAAGTAGTAGTTTTTGACATATACCAACTTGTGACCTTAGTGATATTGTTAGCTATCTTCTTCACAACCCATGTAACACTTGGCGTCAATCAACCATGTGCTATAAGTGACTATCGGTAAACCCTCCCCATACAACGCTTAGCTCCAATTATCTGAATGGTAGGGTAACTACTCGTGCAACTATTATTTTATCATAAGTCATAACTAGGGTAGCCCTTGGAAACCATCACTTGGGTCACATTGGAAACCTTCATGAACTAGGTGAATGTTACCCAATCCTTAATAGTAGACCAAATATTGATTATTGGCAGGATCCAACAACTTCCTATCACTGCTCAAATATTTTTATATAATATGTATAATTCATTTCCAAATATATACATTATAGACCTTAAGGTAATTTTTCTTAAATATTTAATAAAAGTTATCCATTCTTGAGAAAAACCATGGAAGTGTTAATATATATAAATATAGGGTTTTTCTTTTGAAAATATAGATTTTTTAGTTTCCCATTTCAATGCAATAAATTGTGAAAGTCATGATATATTTGTTATTATTGAGGAAAAGCAACACACTAGTGTAGACCTTAAATTTTTTTATGAGTACATCATTGTTCTTAATAGTAAATTTTGCTTCTAAAAATTCTACAACTTTTATCACAAACATTCTCCATGTTGTCATGTTTTGCATACATGTATACAAGAACATTCACTAAGAAAAGTTCTTGCATTTGATTTACATATGTACTTTATATTTGCTAAAAAAATTATATGCTTCATATCTACTAAAAAAATTTGAAAGCTTTCTCTACATACCCATTCTATATGTATTCTACTATCATCATAATCCTTAACACATCATTACAATGAAGCATCCTCTCAAAGAAATTATTTTCCTCCTCAAGATGAGCATTATTCAAATATCTTTATATGATTGTTTATTGAAAAGACTGCATCTTGTATAGGCATCCTCACACACACCAAAATAAATATTAAAAACCAAAAGGATAGAAAAAAAACTTATACAAATAATTTAAAAAAAAAAACAAAAAAAAAAAAAAAAACACCTCAAACTACCTATTATTTACATACCCTAAATTCATCATATTCCATGATACAAAATGTGTCCAAGGCACTTTGTCAAAAAAAATCATGCGCTTCATGTAAATTCCTAATTTTTGCATGTATATCTAGCTAAACATTATAAATGTTCATTTTCATATGCTTGGAATGGATATATAGAGTGCTAACTAACTTAATTTCTATAAAAACATATTATAGCAATAATAATCAATACTAAGCTTATAAATTAAAATCTTTGTACACCTCTATAAGAACCATAACTTACATTAAACTTGTAAACTTAATTGCTTGTACAGATATTTTTTTGGAATTAAAGATGTGATTAAAATAATAAAGTATTTTCCATTAAAATAGCGCCTAAATTTTCGTGTAAACAAGTGATGACAACAGAATGTTTTCCATTATTCTATCTATATGTGTATCTTTTCTCAATAATTCACATAGAAATGTAGAATAAACAGGTTACTGTTCTTTTATGTTTAAGCTTGTTAAGAAGAAATTTCTTTTTTAATGTTGTATCATAGTTGGATTACCTACACACAATAAATAGAAGGTGGAGCCTCAAGACCACATCAAAAAGATCCGCTCGAACTATGGCTTTCGGTCCCCCTTAATGGTGAATAATTATTACCTACATATTCAGTTGGATCTTCATCTAAACTTTGTATTTCAGGGCGACGTGTACCCGTCTCCCACTCGTGTTTGATTATCTCCAAAGCCCAGGACGCCTGTGTCATGTTGGGCCGAGCATCAGGTGAATCTTCCGAACACGACAAACCAATGTGTAACAATGCAACCACGGTTGGAATGCCATGGACATCGGGGGGCAACCTATCACCATTGGCATTGAGCAACCTTTGGTCGATTACATCCAACTTTTGATCTATCATTGCATTATTCACCCACTTGCGGAGGGTCAAATCCCCCTTAAACATGGCGTTAGTGGGCCTCTTTGCTGTCAGCATTTCCAATAACAAAATGCCATAACTATAAACATCTCCTCGAGTAGAAACCATTCCATTCACCCCATATTCTGCAATCAAGTCAAATTATTAGAAGCATTCGAATCTGAATACTAAAGGAGGGAAACCCCATGATTAAGAAAGCATACCTGGTGCAATGTACCCTACGGTGCCTTTCAAACGTCTGAAATCAACAGAGTCGAAGTCATTACACCGCTTGAAGTTTATGGATTTAGATATTCCGAAATCTGACAAATGAGCCACGAGCTCTTCACTTAAAAGCACATTGCTTGGTTTTATATCGCAATGCACTATCTGCTGACCACACCGATGATGAAGATATTCGATGGCATGAGCTATATCCAAAGCTATGTTTAGTCTTTCCCTGAGTCCTAATTCACATGAAGAATGATCTGAGGGATACAAATGCTTTTCTAAGCTACCACTACTCATAAATTCAAATATTAAACCTTTGAAGGTGTTGGTGGAACAGGTGGTTATAATTTTAACCACATTTCTATGTCGAACATTTCTCAGTGCCATACATTCCGCTCTGAAATTCTTGTGGGAGAGCTTATTCGTTAAATCCAAAATCTTCACAGCAACTTCCTTGCCATCATCCAAAATCCCTTTATAGACTGATCCAAAATTACCCCTTCCCAACAAGTTGACTTCGCTAAATCCTGCTGTTGCTCGGTCAATTTCTTCATAGGAAATTTTTTTATGTTTAAGCCTGACAAATATGAGAGTTTGCTGCAAACTCCATAGGGAGAAGGTTCTTGTATCCAGCCTCTTTGTCCATAAAAATCCCAAAATAAATATGAAAGCAGTAACACCAAATGCCCCAGCTGCTACTACCCCCATTACTTCACTCAATGGCCGGGTTACCTTAAAACTGTTTTGCCTTCCACATGCAGGCAAGGAGGATACGTTTGACCCGAAAAGGCCAACATTTCCAATTAGGGATATAACTGCACTACCATTTACAAAAGATCTTCCTTCGTCCTCATCTACTGCTAGACAATTGAATGACAAATTTAAGAAATGAAGGAATTTCAACCCTGTGAGAGACGGGGGCATTGTACCTGAAAGGAAGTTGGAAGAAAGATCCAAATATCTCAGATTTTGTAGATTGCCAAGTTGATTGGGAACTGAACCTTCTAAGCGATTTCTTGATAAGTTCAAATACCGCAATGCAGTGCAGTTTCCAAGTGTCTCTGGAATTACACCATTCAACCTGTTGTGGAAAATGTCTATAGCTTGAACCCTCACAAGCCTACCAATCTCTTGAGGCAGAGCACCCTGTAGATAATTGAATGAAAGATTCAAATAAAATTTTATGCTAGAGAGATTCGCAACTTCTTGTGGTATGCTTCCAGTCAGAGAATTGTGAGACAAATCCAGCAGTTGTAATTTTGTGCAGTAGCCTAAACTGACCGGCATCACATCTGACAGGTGGTTGTGATTAAGAAAAAGCCTTTTCAGCTGTCGCAAGTTGCCGATTGATTGAGGAATTCTGCCAGAAAGTTTGTTATGGCTGATCTTCAATAGATGCAAATGTTCTAGCTGACCAAATTCATCAGGGATAGTACCAACAAACTGGTTTTTTTGGAGAAACAGACGTTGCAGATTTCTAAGCCCTTTCAATGATGGAATGGTGCCGTTCAGATGATTTACACTAAAATCAAGAAGGATTAAATTAGTGAGACTAGAAATATGATTTGGTATATGCCCTGATAACATATTGTGCCCCAGATCCAAGTGTACCAGTGCTGAGAGGCTTACCAAAGAGGAGGGAATGGTACCTCCTAAACGATTTCCTCTCAGGGACAGATACTTCAGCTGAGAAAGGCTTCCAATCAGTGGTGGGATAGAGCCATTAAGGGCATTAGCAGAGAGATCAATCGTCTCAAGAAAGGAAATATTGGCCAGACGAGAAGAAATAGAACCCTGTAAACCCATTCCTGAGAGGTTGAGGGAAACTACTCTGTCCTGTTGTGTATCACATATAACCCCGGCCCACTCGCAGAAAGGAATATCGACAGTCCAACTCGATAATGAATGATTGGGAGAGAAAGTAAGGGAATACTTGAAAGCCAAGAGAGACTGTTGTTCCTGCCAATGATGAGAACCATCCGTAATGAAACAGTCTGAGCTGACCAGACAGGAAAGCAAGATTAATAGCAGGGCAAAAGTGGACATTTTTATCCCACATCAAACGAACTCCAGTACAGAAAGAAATGCGAATATAATGTCAATGGACTTAATTTGAAGGATAATTGTAAGAAACCAGGTACTACTACACGTTTTAATACATCTCCTTCCAAGAAAAAACAACTAGGAAAAGATTTTATATATTACAAATTTATATAAAATCCCGTGAAAAATAATCTGAAAAAATATGTTGCTTAGAAACGAATTGTTAATCGCTGAACTCGCAGGGAAGACAGCTGTTTATTATAGAAGGTGAGGATGAACCTTCTAACTAACCGTGTCCAGTCAACGAGTGAAAAAAATAAATTGAATTATTCCAACAACGCGGTTTGTCGGTTCTTGTTGGACCCACTGTACCCTCGCAGAAAGTGAAGGGAAACTTCGAACGAAAGGGATCACAGCTCGGTGTATCCACACGGGCAAGAAGTCGCACGGAAATGGAATTTACAAGGAAGGTATAGATGAAGGATAGTGGAATGAGTTGATGTTGTAATCGTAACTTGCTGGGTAGATACGGAGAAGATAGACCGCAATAAATATTATGCAGTAATGTTCAACTATTTTTCTAATGTTTACTGGTTTTATTAAGTATTGTTCAATTAAATATTATGCAGGATTGTTCAACTATTTTTCTAATGTTTATTGATTTTGTTAAGTATTGTAGTTAAATTATTGGTGAATAAGATTGTGTCATACTGTTATTTATTTTGCTATCAAAATTAAACTCATTCCATGGATCCAATAAGGAAGAGGAGATACAGTTTTTGTGTTGTATTATTGCCTTTTTTGTTTGAATAATATTTCACTTTTTGAAGCATGTGGAAAAGAAGGGCGATCTACATGTGAGAGTCATAATTAGCATCTACAACAAGTGAGGAATATTTGTATCACATAGGTGTGTAGTTGTTGTGACATGGATCTCTATACTAATATACAAGATTGAGCTTTGTTGTTGTTTTCATAGTTGAAAATTTCCAAATCTAACAAAGAATTGATCAACTAAAAGACAAGATGAGGCCAAATCATTTAGAGGCTTTTAGGGTGTGGGAAGGAAGCATTATTTTTTCTTGAAAGAAAGCAATGTTTGAAAGTTTAAAAGGAGATTGATGTGTAATGTGAAAGCTCTTTTCTACATTGAAAAGCTTTGATCATTTCTTTTCATGAGTGAAAAAGAAGTAAACTCTTTTAAAAGTAGGGAATTTTAAGTTATTATTTTTTTCTTAAGTTTTAAAGAGCCGCATGAATGTCTTTCATTTTAGACAAAAGATCAAGCCTATAAAATTTATTTTTAGAACTGATACACAACATGGTATGGAATTTGTTTTAGAGGGGTTATAATATTGGGCCTATTCAAAGTCTATATTTTTTTGTGTAAAGTGAAGGATTATAAGTTCAAACGTTTCAAAGTAGTCTTTTTTGTAAAGTGATAAATAAATCCTTTGTAATTAAACTTATTATGAGTTGAAACTAACACTTATTCTTCAAATAAAATAATATAGTATTTTTTTTTTGTGTGAGTCTCATTTGAAGGGGCAAGAGGAGTATTCATTGCAGAGAGGATTTTGTGTTGAGCCTTTGGGTCATTGTGCATATTTCATTTATGACAAACATGGCAAGTAATTTAATGTCTAACATGCTAATTCTTGTCTTTGAAGGAAAAAACTTTACATATTAGTGTACTAGAATGTAAACCCTACTCAAATCTAAAGATTTGTGGGACATTCTATAACAAGAGTATGTTGAACTAATAGGTATAAATAAATTTATTATTTTAAATGATCAACAAAAAAGGGAGTATAAAGAAAATGTAAAAAAGACAATGAAGTCCTATTTCTAATTCGGGATGCAATTAATCAAGTAATTTTTCCTAGGACAAGTGGTGGTATTCATTCTAAAAAAGCATCACAAATACTCAATAATACATATCAAGGTGCACAAATTGTAAAATTGCAACAATGAGGAAAAGTTTTGAAAATATAAATATGACTACCAATAAATATGTGAGTGATTTTCTAACAAAGGTAGAAGGTCTAGTAAGTCAAATAAAAGTTTTAGGGGAAGATGTAGATGACAAGCATGTCATTGAAAAAATATAATGAGTTTGAATTAACTTCATTCCTAAATTTGATGGTGTGGTCTCTAGAATTGAGATTTCTAAGGATTTCACAACTGTGCAAATAGATGAACTAAGTGGAATATTTATTTCTAAAAAAAAACGATTTAGATATCCTACAAAAAAATTAAATGGAGAGTTGCAAGCCAATCACAACAACCATTAAAGTTGGAATTAATTTGTTTAGCTTGAATATGTTAGATCTAGTGGACCCACTCTATACAAATAATTGATTGGAAGTTTGATCTACTTAATTACTCCTCAACTATATATCACATATGTAGCGAGATTGATATCTAGGTTCAAGTCACAACCTAAGGAAAAATATTAGAGTGTAGCTAGGAGGATTCTTAAATATGTCAAAGGGACATTAAGTTGTGGTCTTAGATTTCAATACTCAGAGGATAGTAGGTTGATTGGCTATATAGATTTAGATTGGGTAGGTTCCACACACGAATTAAAGTCTACTTTTGGTTACACTTTTAGTCTTGGTTGTACAAATTGTTCTTGGAAGTCTAAGAAACAACCAACCAAGTATTACTTTCTATAGTAGAGGCAAAGTATCAAGTTGCAACATCAACAACTTACCAAATTGTGTTCTTGAGAAGACTATGTTAGAGGATTTGCACCGGATATAGAATGGGCCTACCTTATTGTACTATGATAACACTTGAGTGCTATACAAATGACAAAGAATGTAGTTATTCATAGTATGACCAAATATATTGATATTCAACACCACTTAAAATTAGTGGGTTGGTTTAATAGGGATTGATTGAGCTTGTGTACTATAGTATAGAAGATCAAAAAGTAAAATCTTCATGAAGCCTCTAACTCATGAAAGGTTCCAAACACTTAGAGATCTACTTCAATTTCTTCCCACTAATCATTATGGAGGAGAATGATATCAATAAATACATCATAGTAATGCTTGAAAATTCTTGTAATGCCCATTAGGCTCATTAATTTTGAAGTTACATTTCTTGAATTTCTTATATGCATTAACTATTGTAACTAGTTAACTTGAATATATTATCAAGTGTGCCATAATTTCACCTATCTTTTTGAAACTTTATATAAAAAATTCCCTACCTCTTATTCAATTAAAGAAATTTGGGAGTTCTATATAATTATGTGTTTTGTGATCAATAGATCATCATCGTTGTTTGTTTGCTCTCAGAGGACTCAATAATTGAGCATGTGTCAGAAGTTGTGAAGGTATTTTTCTTAATTTAATCCATTAATATAACATTTATTTTTTATTTTTTTGAATAATTATATCAATAAATTGTAGAAACCTATAGAAAAATAGAAACTAGTAGTGGTAAAGTAGCGAAGCGGTTCAATGCAAGTGGGTAAAGAGTCGACAATAAGTTTTCCCATGAAGGCAGGAATGGAGTGGAGATCATGGGAGAGAACAATAATGGTAAAATGGGTATGAGATCCAAAGAAGGAATGACATGTTCTAGATAAGGAGAGGGGAAAGGAACACAAATGAGAATTAAAACCCTAATTCCCATCATCTTGTAATGGGCGAAAACAAGGTACCTCTTAATAGCAAATCACTTGATAAATGTATAGTGTTTGTTTTGGAAATTTTTGTATGGAAAAATAGAATAGATAGGTATAAAAAATATGTTCTTTAAATAGTCAAGAGAATGGCCTACAAAGGGTTGAATCCTTCACTAGTGCCAGAATCAACGGGGTAAACATATCAATAAAAAATTAGTACCAAGAGGATTCTTGGTGTTGGAATGCAGTCAGGAAGGGAAGGAGGAGGAGATTTTAAAGGGTGGACCCTATATGATAAATGAATGTTGTTGCTTCATAAAAGATTGGGAACCTATTTTTAATCCCATGAAGTAGGAGATAGACAAGAAAATGGAAAAAAAAACAAGCAATGCAACAGCTAGGTTGAAAGATGATTCAGGGCAGAAAAAGAGTTCAGTCATTTCCTCTTTTTCCAAGTGCCTTAGGCGTGGGGAAGTGGCTTGATGTGTGGCTCATAGTAGACCAAGAGATGGATGGGTTCTGTTAGATATTTGTGCCTAAACACTTTTGGTAGACACAGAAAGGCATTTCACCAAATAGGCATGACATAGGCATCGAACCCTTGCAATATGCTGGGTTGAGGTGTAGTATCGCTGAGGGCAGTGTCTATGGAGGCAACAATTTCAACCGGGGGATGGATGCCATACCATGCCTCCATCCATGCTACGGATGTCAGACAGTAGTACCCGCACCCGTGGATGTCAGACCGTCAGAAAAAAAAACTTGGATGGCTTTTGAAAGTACGGCAATCTTTTCCTAGCGTTGCGAAGTCCAAAATATCGCTGCTCTAACATGCCGGTGAAAGTAATCCGTAGCCGGTGAAAGTAAGGGAAACGATTAACATCGCCCTGCCAAGGCTGGTGAAATTTACCTTCTTATTTTTTAATGATAATCTATTACCATTATTAACATCACCCTCCAAATTTCGCTGGAGGATATTTTTAAAACCACTTATATTATTTAGCTCAGGTTTTGTTTATAAATAGTTTTGTTATTTAATTTGTGGAGTTTTTAAAAATCTATTTTTTGAAGTATAAAATTATTTAATTATTTTTAAATAAAAAATATAATATAAATTATCAAATAATTTATAATATAGATTGTTTTATTTAAATATTTTTTTAATATTTTCAAATTAAAAAGTATTTTAAATGGTAATCATGTAATGTCAACCCTTATTTTAACCTTAACCCTACGATTTATAGTAGAATCCTAACCCTAACACTAATTCTAACCCTAACTTTACCCGTAACCCTAACTCTAGCTCTAACCCTAAACCTAAACCTAATTCTATTTCTAAGCCTAATCCTAACCATAAATATAACCCAAGCCCTAACACTAATGCTAGCCCTAACCTTAACCATAAGCCTATTGCTAACCCCATCTCTTTCACTAACCCTAACCCTCAACCTTAACCATAACCCTAATTATACCTTATCCCTAACCTTAACCCTAATTATACCCTAACTCTAACCCTATCCTTAACGCTAGTTATACCTTATCCCTAACCTTAACCATAATTGAACCTTGATACTAATCAAATCATGACCCTAACCCTACTACAATTGAACCCTAACCCTAACCCTAAGTGAACCTTAACCATAATCCTAATGCTAACCCTAATTCTAACCTAATGCTAATTTAACCCTAACCCTACAAATAACCTATCATATTTATCTTGTAACCCTAATTGAACCCAAACTATAATCATAATTACACTTTAACCCTAACACTTATCCTAGTTGAACCCTTAACCCTTATTGAACCCAAACCCTAATCCTAATTACACTCTAACCCTAACCCTTATTCTAGTTGAACCCTACTAACCCTAAATGAACACTAAATACGTGAAGATAAATCCTTCTCGAGGAGCCTAATCCTAATATATTGGAATTTAATACATCTCTTCCTCAAAAATTATTCTCAATATATCTCTTCCTAATATATTGGACTTATATATATATATATTATTATATAATTTTGAATTAAAATAAAATAATTAAAATTAAACTGATTATTAATATTTATTATTATAATTTTTAAATATTTACTATTTACTAATTTGTAAATAAAGAATATTGTTATATATGAACCGGATACAACCATTCAACAATACCACCCCAACGGGGTTTGAACCTTGGTGGTAAGAACAACAATGCCACCTATAAACCATCACACCATGCCAATACCGGCAATTATGTTCTTTCTTTATTTTATTTTAATTCAAAATTATATAATAAATATTCATTTATAAAGAATATTATTATATGTAAATTTTTATATAACACTATTTATAAAATTTACATAGAAGAATTTACATATAATATTTATTTACAATTTAGAGATACACTTAGGGTTACAATTAGGGTTAGGGTTAGGGTTAAAGTCCAACATATTAGAAAGAGAT
This sequence comes from Sequoia sempervirens, assembly GCA_007258455.2. Lineage (NCBI taxonomy): Eukaryota > Viridiplantae > Streptophyta > Pinopsida > Cupressales > Cupressaceae > Sequoia > Sequoia sempervirens. Next base: position 114,537,561 of record VDFB02049217.1, on the reverse strand, counting down.
GTGTTAAAGTCCTATATATATATATATAATATCCAAATTTTCATATAACATTTTATAAAACTTACATAAAAAATTTAAATATAATAATATTCTTTATTTACAAATTAGTAAATAGTATATATATATATATATATATATATATATAATATAATCAATTTAATTTTAATTATTTTATTTAAATTCAAAATTATTTAATAAATAATAATATATATAATAAATATTTATTTATAAAGAATATTATTATATGTAAATTTTTATATAATACTATTTATAAAATTTAAATGGAAAAATTTACATATAATCTTTATTTACAAACTAGTAAATAATATATATAAATTATAATAATAAATATTAAAAATCAATTATATTATTTTAAAATTACTTTGTTTTTACTTTAAATTATAATAATAAATATTAATAATTAATTATGCTATTTACTTTAAATTTACTTTAACATTATTTTTTTTAAAACTGAAAGGCAATATATATTTAAAAAAAATAAAATCATAAAGAATTTTAAAGTAAAAACAAAGTAATATTTATATTATGTTATATATTTTTAATTCTTTGCTGGTCTGACATCCACGGGTGCGGGTACTACTGTCTGACATCCAAGTTATTTTTTCTGACGGTCTGACATCCACGGGTGCGGGTACTACTGTCTGACATCCGTAGCATGGATGGAGGCATGGTATGGCATCCATCCCCCGGTTGAAAATGTTGCCTCCATAGACACTGCCATCGCCGAGTGGGTGAAAGAATCAATTCATCGACCTTGCCTGTGCCGTCGCCCAGTTCACTCTACGTTCCTTTTTTGTAGGGTGCGTGATCTCTGTCATAGCCTGAGACAAGTTACCTGGAATGACACTGCTTGCGTGTCAGTACATCATGTCACCTTAAATCTTCAATATCTGATTTTGCTCCTCTTCTAAAAGAGCCTGAATTTCTATATGTCGAAGGTGCTGATTCATTCCAAGGCAATTGCGGTGCATATACACCGTTACGTACACATTACTTGTCAAGCCACTTGGGCCCTAGTTGATCTGGGAATGCGTCCCGTGTTGACCGAAATCCATTCTAAAAGCTAAGTGTACCGACGCCATACCCTTTTCTTTAAACACCGCCTGTCATACGACAATGAGTAGCAGAGCCAATGGGAAAACGTGGTGACAGGGTGTAGTCATTTCAATAAGTTGAGTAAAGCCCTGTTAAGTCTTTTGAATCGTGGCAATAGGTATTTGGTACTCCCGCTATTAATAACGTCCCTTTGAATGGTGTGAATATTGAATATGGTCACCTATCACGTTGGGATTAGTATCTAGTAATACTGCAATTGGTAGGTCACCTTGAAGGCCTTGGGAAGTTACAAGCCACAAAATATTGTGTATCTCATACGCATGCAGGCTTTGAAAAGAATTTGCAAATAGAGGTCGTTCTTCCTCCCCAATTGTATTGCTCCTGAACCACTCCAAGTCCGTCTCCTTATTAATTTGAATGCTCGTACGATGTTCTTAAACTCCGGTTATCTCACTTAAGCTTGTCCTCTGGTTAAGATCAATGGAAATTGTGCATTCTCCAAGGGCCGCATAGTTTAAACAAGTGACACAATGCGTCGTGTTCTTGTTGTCTAGGATAGAGCTTCTAGGTTGGTAGGGTAAGGATTAATATGTTTGAAGATTTTTAATTAGAATTGTTAGAGTTTTGTATTGAATGCATAAAGTGAGGAACAAAGGAGTGGAAACAAATATGAGTTCAAAAGCAGAATCTAGAGGGTAGAGTTTCATATTGATTACTAGAACTTGTTGAAAGAGTTGTATATGGAAATTCATATTTTTTGTCTGCTTGTTAAATAATATAAATAAATTTTTCTATAAAACTTTTTAATAAACATATTTATTTGTTAACATAATAAGCATTTTAAGCACGTATGTAAGACATAGAAAATTAAAATATTAGTGATAAGTTTAAAGTTTAAAAGCATTTTACAAAATAGACATATTAAAAATTTAAAAGTATTTTAAATTATTTTATTTTCAAGATATTTAAAATAAATATATTAGTAATAGAATAAAAATTTAGAAGTATTTGAGGAAATGAAAATATTAAAAATATAAAAGTATTTTATTTTGTTTTATATACAAGACATATAAAATATAAATAATAGCAATAAGTTAAAATTTGATAAGTATATATTTTTTTAAATAGCATATTATTATGTTTAATAATAGTAATATTTTTGAATATTTTAACCATGTGTATTTTTTTTATATTTGTAAATTAATTTAATTTATTTAAATAAACTAATTGTAGATAATTGTATTTTCCCATGTTTAGAAAACTATTTAGTTGTTAACATAATAAGCATTTTGAATACATATGTAAGATGCTAGTGTAATTAAATTAATTATTACACTAGCATAAGTTAATTTAGGTCATATATCATTTAGTCCTAGGTTGCATTTTTAATAAATCATTTAATAATGGGGTAATGTCTCATTCCTTGTTTGTAGTGATAAGATTCCTTCTAGAAGATGAGCTGTCCTTCTAAAACTTATCTCAACATTTAATAATTTCCTAGTTAGTTAGGATTCATGTTGTCACATGTTGTTAGATCATGGCACATGGCAACATCATATTGCATCTTGCATCTCATTCATGCCTATATATTCAGGGCATTTGTACATTTGTAATCATCCCATCTCATAATGTAGATCAATATAGAATATTCATTGTGCATGTCTAAGTTCAAACACTTTCTGTGTGGTTGATTATCTTTCTTGGCAAGGGTCCGCCATTGAAGACTCCGGAGCTTCAGGTATTGTGCATCCATAATCTCAACATAAGACATAGAAAATTAAAATATTAGTGATAAGTACAAAATTTTAAAGCATTTTAGAAAATGGAGATATTAGAAATATAGAAGTATTATAAATTATTTTATATGGAAGACATTTAAAAGAAATCTATTAGAAGTATATTAAAAATTTAGAAGTATTTTAAATATTAGTAATAAGTTAAAATTTGAAAAGTATTTAATGTTTTTTAATACCATATTATTATGTTTTTTAATATTTTTTAATATTTTAACCATGTCTATTTTATTTATATTTGTAAAATAAATTCATTTAGTTTAATAAATTAATTATAAATAAGTGTATTTACCGTGAATTTAGAAAAGAACACATGCCATTGGAAAATAGTCCATAAGAAGTAAAGTTCATAGAATAATGGCTTTTTAGCTAAACTGAAGGTTTAAATATTAATTAATTGTTTTACAAATATTAATGCAATTTCATCATTGAAAAGTTTCGCCAAAAAGAATATGGTGAGGTTAGTGGTATGGAGCAATTGCAATACCTCGTAATGTGTAAATGGAAATGCTTGTGTATGCCTCATTGCATTGTATAGCTTCCAACGTCGACTGAGTTCATACATAGTGAGAATGGCAAGTGTGTTAAATATAAACACGCGAGAATATACACTATTTTCCAATCCCACTCATTATCCTTGGTCAGAATACTTTATCCTTGTACTTTTAATTAATTTTTCTAGGATATTTTATGTAAAGGATGTGTTTCTGGGTATTTTGAATGCTACATATTTATTTCACCTAAACATAAATGTAGTTCCCTGCAAAAGGTCTGCAATTTCTTTAAACCTAATGCCCATGAAATATGGCATTTAAAACAAACCCCACGGCATGTTCCCAAGGTTCTCCTACTGCACCATTACAACCTCAAAACGGTTTAACGCATGCAAAGGTTTTTGAAATAGCTTACCACATCGGAATTCATTCTAATTCAGATTTGTCAAGACAACAAATTTCTTTACAGATTATAATACCAAACTGAAAATTTTAAATAGATTGGCATTGTAAACTGAATTTGAAGAAACAAATCTTGAGACAAGTGTAAAATTTTTGGCCAATAGGCAATAGCTGATACCGAACATTTAAAAATAAAAAAGAATGGTGCCAGGCTTTAATGTTATAGAATGGACAAACCATCTATTAAAATTGCATCAATATATATGGTACAAAGAAAGCACTCTGCCAAACTGTTTAACCCATTTATAAACAGTTGGGCGCTTTATTCATAATTGACATTTTGAGAATTACAATATGAGGCTTTTCTGAACGCTCTGTGCTCTTCACTTTGCATGGCGAAAAGCTAATCTTCAAAGCTTGTATGTGTACAAAACTATAAACTTATGCTTAGCAAAGGAACATAGAGGAGAAAAAATATTCCATAAGAATAAATAATTTTTGGACCATTATCTAGTCCTCAAATCTCCACTAACTACAAACGGCTTCAATTGCCACATGTTTCAAAGTCCCTGGACATGGATCTCCACCGAACATTTTATGAGAAACATTCAAGGATCACTTTTGTTGTCCCAAGCATTTCTGCCAAAACAAGTTCTTTGTCAGCTTCTTTTAGAGTTATAAACTACCTCAAACAATTTCCTAAAAAGCAAAATCTAGAATGACAAATGCAGTCATAGAGCTTGTAAATTTTAATATCAACTTAATAAAATGACACATATTGCACACACAAGAAATACCCTTCATAGAGCCTATGAAAATAATGTTTCTTGACAAGGTAGTAGTTTAGTACATTAGTTTTTACTCCTATCGATAATAGCAACTGCTAGTAGTAATATGAAAAATTTGTTTTGTCCAGAGGTTAACAGCCATGCATTCTGATCAATGGTCCAACAATTTTTACAAGACCCATTCCAAAAAAATATGACAAAACTATTAAATACATGCATTACTTTATCAAAGAAAAAATAGCATGCTCAGCAACAAAAAGATGGCAAGACAGTTACAAATTTTGTAGAGGGTTGAATCAAGAATTGTTGTATGTATCCTCAAACTATCAAAGAAAGTCGAAGCAGCTCAGAAATCAATAAGCAGAAGTGGTGAAAGAGTGAGATGTCCAAAAGTGGAAAGGATAAGAATGCAAGACATTGAATAAAGTTTTCTGCAAAAAGGATAAACATACAAGAGATCGACTAGAGTTATCTTATAATCTATGAATTAGAACAAAAGAAATTAGCTAACCTCTCTCAGATAATAGTTACAAATCTCAACAATGTGAAAGTTGACACCAACAAAAAGTGCAGTCATTCTAATTCATAAGAATCTTTAATAAAATATTCAACTCAATAACCCTTGAGAAAACTACAGCATGAAACAAAGATGTGGAAAAGGTATATCTCACCTTGTAGTGTACCACAAGTAGTCGGTATTATCTCTTGTAGTGTTTATCTGCTCCAGCAAACCTATTGCAGTGAGAGAGCTATCTTCATTGGTGGCAACATATTCCTGGAATGATTCCCAAGCAAATCCCATAACGGGTGCCATTTTCATTTTAGATGTTTGGACAGTGACCTGTCATAGAGACATGCGAATATATTAGTACCATAAATTTTATAACTTATGTATGACCAAAGTTTTTCGGATACATTCTATCAATGCATGGAAGAAATACAATGCACTCTAGAAGAGAGCTTATTTTAATAAACACATTTTCCCTATGAAGAAAAATAAAATAAAAAGCAAGATGTTCAACTAAAAATTATAATTACTGCAAAATTCTGTAAATATTGTGTCAAAATTACAAAACATATTAGCATACAAGCATGACATGAATCAATAAACAAAAAAATACAGGAAAAGCTTCCACATTGCTCCTTTCAGATAAGCATTGAGATTAAACAATAACAAAAGTAGCAGGGACCATTCCAAAATGTTCATACATAACTATGAAACTCTCAACTTGCTATTCTTTGATCAAATTAGAACACATTGATAGCGGTTTTAAAAATAAGCATTTAGATAGTCTGGATTTGCACATATCAACCCTATTCCAATAAGTTGTATAATTGTGGATCAGAGCATACAACAAGTAATACCACCAACTAAATTGGACAATAAGAGTTTAGATGCACACTGGCATTCTAAAGAATTTAGTTATCACCTTGGCAGTATTGAACACTAAATTTCTGTAGTCAGGGAGAATGCTAACATACCAAGTAGGGATGTGATAGTGTTGATTATTAAATATAACTGTTGCATCAGAGTTCACATCAAAATTTACAAGTAGCACAATTTCCAGGCCCTGTAGAATACACATAAGACTGAAAAGACAATGGTGTCAACTCATTATGTGTTTACAGTAGCATTTTCAACTTTTTAACTTTTTTTCCTTTTCAAATGAGACTTTAAACTAAAGTAGGCTATCAAGTATAAAACCAGTCAGAATGCTTAACTTACTTGCTGGTAAGTCCCAAGAGAATTAACTTTAGGATCACCACTAACTAAAGTAGCCTCACTGAGCTTTATAGCCTTGTGTAATTCCTTAAGGTGCCCCCACTTTGCTTGCCTAAGAAGACCTGCCAAAGCAAGCAAAAAAGCAATAGTTCATGTTCTGAAGGATTTCAAGCATTTTGGAAAATGGAATAAAATATCAAACTTAGAAAAGTTTACATGTTTAAAAATATTTAAGATCCAACTATTTATTTTGACCCCTAAGGTTGCAAGGAACTTAAAGTGGGATTTAAACCTCATTTTTTTGAAGATAAAAAAATATATTGCTTTTTAAGGATTCTATGTAATTTAGAAAAAAAATGTCTCTGTTCCAATTTAACACTTTTAACCAAGGAGAATGTCAGCACTGAATCTTATCTCATGCCAGACAAAACATACCATATTCATCTATAGGTGCATCATAGTCATAACTAGTCGTAACAAATGGCCCTCCTACAGTACAACCAAAATTTGTTCCACCATGATACTTCAAAGAAGAGCAATCGAATTACTCTCACAATGAAACCATATAAGAATGACACGTGCTAGAACAACCTATTTGCTACAAGGTGAATCCTACTATATAATAGTTTACAAAGGATCTTGCCTTTTGAATAAAGCAAGCAACTACAAAGGCCAGATCTTCAACTGGCTTGTGAGAAGTAGTACCCCCAAATTCTATAAACCTACAAGGACAGTAGACAATAAGCTCACTATCAAAATTTTAATGAAATTTAGTGTAGCCGCTGGAAAGTCAACATTTTACTATCACCTCTTATAACAGGCTCACAATATACACATTTGAATACAAAGATAGAATCTACAAAACATCAAGAAGCACGTATTGCCTTAAACTTGTAAATTATTGCAAATAGCACCATTTTACCAACTGTCAAAATTCAAGTAACAACTTTGAGAAGAGGGAATGATTTATGTACCATCCACTCTATGCCCCAATCCATAATGATGGTTTGTAGGGTTTGTTAGGTACAAAGTTATCATAGTAGAAACCATTGCAAGTGTTTATCTGTCAAGAATATTGAACAAAAAAGTTCAAACAATGAATGCTCAAATTTTCAACAAAAATAACAAATTTTGATATCATTGAGAAGCAGGTCCCAAATTGTATTGAGATGTTTCCTTCAATCTAATACACTACCTTCAACGTGGCCGATTGCATGTAAATCATGCAACCATACTCTGTAAATCATACTTTTTAAAAACTAATGTCCCATAGTTGAAACATTTGTATCTTTTACAAGCTACTGTTCATAAAAACTAGCCATCTAAAGAGCTCTTACACCTTTGGAGCCTGTATCTTCATTTACAACACTACTACAATACTACATCTTGGTTTTTAGTGCTCTATAATTATCTCCAAGCCTTTCAGGGCTCCATAAACCTAATTTTCTTTCTATTTCCTACTGAAAGTCTTCAATATTTAGCTTAATCTAATTCAAGGATCCGACAATTCAAATGGTTGATAAGTGCACTAGGCAAGTGGTTGCTTGTGGATTAACTGGTAACAGTGTTTGTGATGTAGAGTCCCATGAGGCAAAGATTCATGTGGATGAGGAGAAGTAGATTAGCCTCCACTGTTCTCTTGCAAAACACCCATTAGAAGAAATAATAGACATCAAGGATCATCTATGGCGCATTGAGGAGGAGCTCATAATCCACCAAATGGAAGTAAAAGAGTAAAAAATTGATAACATTAACAAGGAGGTATTCTAACTTGATTGTTGATATATTTTTTTTAATTGGATTGGTCTTACTCTATGTTTAAAAGTATCATCACTACCTGCATTTGTCTTAGATGGTGGATTCCTTTTGGCAATTCTTTTATAACATCTGTGGTTCTCATTTATGCTAATATTTTAAGCTTGTTTGGGGAAAATTTCACATGGGATAGCAAAGGAAGAGGGCTAATTGGGGAGGTATTACCAGATGTATTCAATCATGAATTTGGCATAAATCACCTTCATGGTAGAATCTCCAATGCAATATAGTGCATTTCAGTGCAAAGCTGTGTGTTTTAGTATAAAAAAAATCATAAATTATTTCTCATTATTTCAAGGATTTGGAAATAAGCTAAAAATGATCACCTCATGTCACTGCAGATATACCAAATGAAACAAACATTGAACAAAAACAATTAGAGGTCCTCCATAGACTAGTTTTATTTTAAATACTAGAGTCATAATTTTGTCCTTATCACAACGTCTGCATTTTGTTTTTCTTTAGCTTCTACTGTATACACCAAATCTATTTCTGTGTTCTTGAAGATCTATAAAATAGCTGTGATGTTTCATAGTGATGAAATGAGAGGGTCATATTTGACAGAGGAAAAATATAAGGGTTGAATCAAGACAGAATGATAATAAATGGTGAAGCACCCATTGTTTCCCCAAACCTTTCGACAATGCCTATTGATCTGTAGAGCTCAAGGGTCTGTCACAATATTTAGATTGGCTTGAATATTGTGAATTGGGTGTAATGAGATGTCATAAAGGTTTGTGTAGCACCTTGATGCTCAATTCCTAACTTTTCTATGTAATTTGGTGATTACATGTCCCAACCCAAGGCAACAACTACATATGGTTTTTTTGTAGATATCACATCCAACCTTTGCCCAGGTGCTTTTATAACATCAAGGAATATTGTTGACATGAAGCTTTATGACATTAACTATATATTTCAATTGCTACAACATAATACTACGTGAAGGAAATATTGTTGAGTTTGGGGTATGCTATCATTATAAGGTAGCTTGAAGGTATCCTAATTTACTTACTGCATTAAAAGTCTAGCTAAAAAGGAAATTTGCTAATTCCTGGCATCTAGTTATAACTTATACTTGTGTACATTAAAAATGAGGACTAACATTTTGCTTACAAAATTAGGGTAAATTTGCTTTCCACATGATACATGACAGGTTGGAGTGGGCTGTGACTAGGCTTAAGATTGATTCAAGTTCTTGATGGATTTGGAGCCATTCGGCCCAATAGTTACCCTAGTTTTATTTTAGGTCCCAATAAAATGCCTAACTACCATGTCTTACATCATTCAAGATACCCATCACTTAGAAAAACCCAATGAGGAAAATTTGTTGAGACTTTGCATGTATGGCCTTTTTCAAGCTTTCTTTCTTTATATTGTTGTTCTGAATGAAACATTGTGTCTTGCAAGCTATATCTGGGTAGTTTAAGTAGTAGATTTCTATGTTGTATGCTTGTATGGTAGAATAGTAGCTTAGGAAAATTAGACTATGTCATTGGACTTCTCTGTTTTTCTTAAAGTTGTTATTTTGTTGTGCTATGTTGTATTAGGAGATAGAGTTCATGTGATTTCTAAAATATTATTCTGTTACCCATGAGGAATCTTTATGTTTGATCCAACCTTAATGAACACTTCCTGTAGGAAGATCCAAAAGTCTACACTGTGCTTAAAGTTAGCCTTTGTTGCTCATTCTCTTTTCAACAATGAAGGGTTGCATGGCATTTTGTGTCTATTTATATCAATCATAGGAATGATTTGGATTTGAAATGTTGTAAAATATTTGGGGCATCACCTTTTATGTTTTATGTTAACATTTCCTTCTTTCCCTTATCTCAAAACCCCAAAAAAGAGCCGACTTTCTATAAAAAACCTAGAGGTATTTAGTGAGACATAATTTGTCCTCCACTTGCTGAATTTCCCATAAGACTGTCGAAGAGGCGCAAGCTTTGATGATCAATAGTTCTTTTTTTGGCATGCCTAGTGGGACAAAAGTTTTTCAAACACCTAATTAGAAGTCAAGAATATTTCTTGAATCATGCTAAGGAAGGAAAATAGGAGTTTCATGCCCAAAGTCCAAACAAGAGCATCCTCGAGAGGTCACTTCCAGTACTCTCAGTTACTTTCCTCAATCCCTAGAAGGAGAAGACTTACAGGTTCTATATCACTTGTAAGGAGTAATAGAGCGAGAAGTCAGAGCCTAGTATCTAGAGCTTTATCTACTCCACTCGAAGGCTTAAAATTCCAAATAAGATTACTTGTATAGCCAATTCGTAGGAATCTTCTCTCTATGGCTCATGTACCTCCCCCTGCTCCTAGAAATTTCATAACATGGGATAGTGGTAGTCCACTATGGCCACCCACACCCCCAGATGTATGGCTTCCCATACCTACTAATGTCCTCAAGGCTATTCCTAAATTCTTTGAAGAAGATTTTAAAACCCCTTCTGAACATCTACAAGATATAGTGGAGGTATGTAGGGTACATAACATATCAGAGGAAAACATCACATTAAGACTGTTGGCTATCTCTTTTAATGGTAAGGATCAAGATTGGTATTGATCTCTGGCCTTAGGTTCCATCCTCTTCTGGGACTAGCTTGGACATTGCCTATTCAAACAATTCTTAGAAAAAGGAGACCATTCCTCATTGCTCCAACAACTAATTACCATCAAGAGGGCTCCGCATGAAGCCATGAGCAACTTCAACACCAGGTTCCACAAGACCTGGCAAAGGATCCTCATGACTGCTCGACCCTAGACCACAATGGTGTTCATGTTCTACCTGAAGGCCTTTAACCCAGATATCGCAATCATGATAACCTCCATGGGAGGGGATATCCTGCTTGACTCATACATGGTGGTAGTACATGTAGAGAATAATCTGATCAATGTTGGAAAGCTTCCGCCTCGGCCATCCATGCTAGTATTTGTAGAAATATTTGATGGCCATTAGGAAGAAGACACTCCAAGCACTTCTGCAACACAATTAAATTTGGTCACCCCACAGTCTACGAACGAGTATCCTACTGCTCAAGCAAGCACATTGAGTCTTTCCTTGATGGAAATGGATATCATCGATATGAAGGATCTCATGTGGAATTTTTCTAATGAATTGGTCATTGTCAAATGACAAGTGGCACCTCCAAAAACAACCACTCAAGCCTATAGTGGAGGAAAGCCACCTTATCAACAAAATTCATATCAAGGATCTTATAGAAGAGGAGGTCAACAGATGTCGTCAAAAAGTCAGATAGTTCTGACCACCATGCCATTATGGATAGTCAAGAGTAGCCCAAATAAAGAGCTAGTCTCGGGCTAGAACAATTTGGCGGAAGATGAAAATATTTGTTCTTCTCGTGTAGTGATAGTCATATGCCTCGAAATTGCCCAAGGGGAAATATGCAGCAGAAGGTGGTAGAACAAAGAAGTAAGGGCATGATACTGAATGAGGATGCGTACAGATCGTCTGAAATGGAGAATGCTCATTTTAGAGCACAAATTCAAGGGATGTGTCTAGAGTGCAAGAATTAGACATTGCGCTTGACCAATATCTTTTCTCATGGTTAGAAGAAGATGAGGCAGTGTTTGCAAATGAAGCTCCGATGATTGGAGTTCCACAAGTACAGTTAGGTTATAACACAAGATCAAAAAGAAGGCTTATGGGATAATATGTACAACAAGCTTTTCCACGTCCACAATTGAGTCAACTTTTCCCCCAGAGAAGCAGTCTTCATCGCCGATCATCTGAACTTTTCTGCAACCACATAACATATCATTAGTGGAGAAAGAGATGAACAAAATACCAAGCCCAATCGCGATGAAACATTTTCTTATGAAAACGAAAGAAATACCATTGTTTAAGCCCAAGGCCCAAATGGTCGAGATGCTTAACATGGTGGAGCAATTGAAGAAGGCAAGTTTTCCAATGTATTGTTGTGGGACATCATATTAATTCTTGAGAAAAAAAAACTTGCTTCAAGAAGCATTAAAGATGGAAGAGAAAAGCTTGCAGGCGAATGTGACTCAACCACACAATCAAAGTGGAAATGACAGACCCGTGCTTCCCCCTCAGGCTCTGAAAGCAACAACTTATGCAAACGATATAGGCAACACAAAAGAGAAAGAGGTAAGTGAAACAAATCCCACACCTTTTTTTTAACACTTATAGTAGGAGACAAATTGTTGCATAATAATATGATTGATTCAAGGCTAGTACCACTATCATGCTGAAACAAGTGGTGGATGCCTTGAAGTTAGAGTATGAGCCTCTTGAAAAGGGAATTATGCAACTAGACAGGAAGAAGTTCCCAACTGTTGGTCAAATAAAGGATTTATCCTAACCCTTTTCTCCTGCCCAAGCTAAACAGTCATGTAGGAAGTGCTAGTAATATACATTCCACTAGTCTTCGGAATGTGTCTATCAAGAGATTTCACTGCCAAACTTGGCGGGTACCTGGCACTTGAGTAGTCCCACCTAATATTGAGAACCAAACATGGGGCGAAGATGAAGATTCTATCCAAATCCTTGCATCCCAAACACATTGCGGATGACACAAATCTATGTTTCAGAGCTGCCCATACCTCTACCTTTCAGCAGGAGAGATATTGAGTGGAAATTTGCAGAGAACAAGAAGATACTAGTGAGTGGATTTCAGAAGAAGTGTTGCTTAACTAGTTCATTGATTCTGATCCATTTAGCAACTTCCATGCTTTAGGGTTGGGTACTTATGCAATTTTTGATGGAGATCAAGTCTTTTTGAAACTAATGAAGAATCAGGAGAAGTCCAATGACCCATCTAATAATTATTTGTGGACCTTATATTTTGATGGTGCCAAATGCAAGTTTGGTGCTAGAGTGGGTATCTGATTGGTACCTCCAATGGGATTGGATAACCCCAAAACCTGTCATTTTCAGTCTTCATGCTCCAACAAGAATACCAAATATAAAGCTTTGGTTCAAGGATTCATTCTAGCAGAGCAGATGGGCACAAGTAAGATACAAGCTTTCAAAAATTTAGAATTAGTAGTACAAGCTAGATCTATGGGCAAGTGATTGCAATGGATATAAGGCTAAAATATTACATACATAAGGTATGAGATCTCATCGAGAGTTTTGAAGCTTTTGATATACAAGGGAATTCCCGACCACAAAAGAGAATTGTCTTTTCAACAAACTTCCAAGGGCACAATAGTTATCAAGTAGCTGGAGATGGCTTTCTTTGAGGCCCTAACATTGATTATTCTGGAGTTCTCCAAAGGTTCTCTACTTTCTATGTATAATGACCAACATGGTATAGTTTTTGTGCTCACTCAGAAGTACGAGGAAGAAAATGGAGAGCATCCTATCGCATTTCCTTCAAGGAAAATGAGGCAAAAGGGAGCCAGCATGCGGGAATACATCACAGGAGGAATTTTTTTAAAGTTTCTTAAGGAGCTAAAATCCAGGCTTGGCCTCCTTGAGACCATTATACCCGACAATGTTAAAGGTCTGGTGGAATCACAAGGGTCAAATTTTGCTCCTAGATACAATATTTTTTTAAAAAATTCATCAAAATATTACTTACAAGGGAGCAGGTTAACAAAATCAACCAACAAGAGCCTAACTAGGTTAATCAAACATATTGGGTCAGAAAGACAAAGCGATTGGCACAATCACGAACGTGCTGTCCTGTTGATGAACCAAATTACCCTCAAGATGGCTCTGAAGTTTTCTCCATATGAGTTGACGTACAAAAATTTGGAAAAAACCCAAAGACTGGAAGAAGATAGAGAAAAGGCTCATGGAGCCATAATCAACTGCTAGTAGATGATCAAACAGTGTTTTGACGAAAATACTTCTAACCCAAAATTTAAAGAAGGGAGCTTAGTGCTTAAGATATGATAGACGTGCTGCAAAACCAGGGAAACATACAAAATTCAAAGTGTTGTTGAAAGGACCTTTCAAAAATAGCACGTGTAAAAGAAAGAATGTGTATGGACTTGAAGAAATGGAGAACAACACTTTAGATGTATCGGTGAACAATATTTATCTAAGGATTTTCCATTAAAACTCATAGTTCTTTTAAAAAATTTAACAATTATGTACCATATGTAAAAAATTTGTAATTATTTCAAAATTTTGAGAATAAAAACCCAAGAATAACATGAAAGAGATAAAGGCTATAATATATTATGTTTATCGACAAAATTTACAAAATAATGTATGGCTCGATGCTCAGAATTGAACATGGGGCTCTCTCAAGCAAAACCCAAAAGAAGCAAGTGAGCAAAAAAGTTGCAAATGGGAGGCAATGAGTAGAAAAGCAGTAAACCTTAGCCTCCAACCATTGACGACGAAGCAAAAAACTACTTGTTATTGAGCTTCGCTTCTTCTCCTTCTTCTAATAGGTTGCAAGTAGGGGAAAAACATACAACACACGCGGGCCGCACAACCCAGACCTAGGGTCTACTCACTGTGAATTTGCACTAGGAATCTGAAGTGCTTTCTCCAGGTGATCCCTAAAACCTACTCCACACCGTATTCTCATAGAAGAAAAGTGGCCATTGGCTGAGAAAACAATGGTGTGTCTCAATGTCCATGGTGCAAAAATCAGTAAGGGAAACTAGGGTATGTCTACTCCAAAGTCCATGTGCCTGCAGAGGTCCATAGTGCTTGGGATACCAATGCCAAAGATGGCCACTCACACTATCTCGCCAAGCCCTTCCATCAGCGAGGTGTCGAACATCTTCTAGCACAACTTGATTATCATGGGTTTAGCCACATTCAGATCCAGCAAGGAGGCTACGAAGCGGGAAAGCATGTTGCAGTTTCTCTGAAGCTAGTTCTTATTAGTAATATAGTCTACACCAACTACCCATTTGAATGCTTCCATGATGAGGGGGTCACAATTCTTCATCAAACACTTGATTCAGTCAGCAGTGACCCCTCCCGCAAAGTAGTTTTGCAGTCTTCGCGGAAGGAGCCGAATAGGGGTGCCCAAACCAGTAGACATTCTAACAAAGCAGTGAATTATGATAGAAAGAGAATAAGTGGAATGGCAACTAAGTTAGGGGACTATATGTTCAAATGAATGTTGTAAAAGGTGGCATAACTATATATAGAAAAGTGCTACCAACGAACTTAACCAACGGGATGCCTATTTTTGGCTAGACAACAACGAAGAGTTTTTAAGATAGAATGAAGTAGGGTGGATAAATCATATGGAGGATATGATGGAATTCCTTGAGAAATAAATTTGGGCATTGGCAGTAAATGCCCTCATACACTGATGGTTGACATCTATCCTTCGCCATCATTAGTTCCAACTAGTTCACTAATGGGAGAAGACATGGATTAACACACTAAAGCTCTGACAAATTAATGAGTGCCTTTTTCAGGAGTAGCTTGTGTCATCTAACAATGTTCCATCTAATGAAAAGTACGCTTTTCGATGCAATAAATCTAGTTGTAAAAGAGGTGGTGGGGAGAATGTACTAATTCCATTCTCGTGGCTTTCTCAGCATTCCCAAGGGATATGGATCTCATATCCACTTGTGTCACCCCAGTGGTAGAATTTAATCGGTCATCGATAGTGGCGTAGCCTTAACTACATGCACAAGTCAAAAAATTAATTGCACTAAAAAGTAGTTTTTCTAAAAAACAAAAGGAAAGTGGTTGTTATTATAGATAAGCTCTCTGCATCTTTCTCGTACAATCATGATGCAAGCATCTACCTCTGGTAGGAAGGCCGAAGCTCCAAGCAGAAGACCTCGCTACACCAACATATTTGGGCACTACTCATTCGCCAATGCCCCAACACTAGAAGAATGACCATTTGAACGTTGTAGGAAGTTTCAACCTAATAAACATGTCTAGAAAGAGGCAGTTCAAGATATCACTAACAATGTTTTCAACCCTCAGTTATCCACCAACCCTAAAAATCTTAGGGAAGGTGTGTTTCAAAGGATGTTGGGGCATGAGTCATTAGAGGGTTTTGCATTTTGGCTTTGGAACAGTGCTCTGCCATAGTTTGTGCTACCTATTGTGCATCCATGCCTAGAGCTAGTTGACACATGTGAAAAGAGGTTTAATAAAAATATAGAGGCCATTGAGGGCCCTAGGGTCAAGGTTACCATTTTTTCCAAAGCTATTCAGGATATGTTGTGTATCCCTACAGGCTGGGGTGCCAAGCTTTTCAATAAAGAAAAAATGGATGCCTTGGGAGAAGATATGCTTAGGCAAACAAGTTTCTATGAGGATGAGACGAAAGAAAGGCCATAGAGAGGACATATTCGTTGGCCTCTTTCGTGGAGGAAATTTAAGAAGGATATGTAGTCTGTATTCTCAATGTTGGACTGGTTTTTTGGGCTCAATGATGAGGAGGAGGTTAACTGTTTCCAGTTTTCCCAGGCCTTGCACTCAAAAGAGAAAAGGTGTTGAGGTGTTACAATTTTGTTGAGATAATAGCCAGGAATATGAAGTTGCAGTTAAGAAACTACAATGTTGAGTCCAAGTTCAGGTATTATTCCATCCTGGTTCATTTTTTATTACATCAAAACTTTGATTGGTTGGGGAGGAATGTACCGGTGTCTAGGACAGATGAGAGAGGCCTTGTCCAGGCAATTTATGTGTGGACCCCTATACTTTCAACAATAGGGGATTATTATCGATTTGCAGATTATTTTCTGAGACCAGTGCTCC
>VDFB02049217.1:114274702-114514665 GCA_007258455.2 Sequoia sempervirens | reverse complement strand
AACTACAAAACTATAAAAAAGATAAATTAATAGTTGTTGCATAAGATATATTCTAAAAATATTGAATATACAAAGTAAATGCAACATACCTTCACCATTTACCACAAATAATGTCTTTTTTCGCCTTCCGCCCATTTGGGAAAACCTCCCCTTCTCTAAAAAGAACATTTTGACACTGAAGCTAGTTTTCTTTAGAACTAGGAATTAGAAATTTTGTAGGTTTCCAATCTTTTGGCCACATATCCTACAACCCCCATCATCACAGTTATTATTATGAGAAAGATTCTAATATGCAAGCCTTTCTACTGCAATCAATAGAGTTGGCAAGCACTAATATAGCAAAACTAACAAACAATATTATTTTCATCCATTGACCTTACATTTTTGAGGTTGTGTTATGTAAGCTCTAGTACATTTCCGAGGCTGTGTTCTAAGCTCCAGTTCAGGAAGATTCTCTATTGAAGAAACAAGTTCTCCCATAAATGGAGATTAATAAGCACAAATAAAACCCAACACTAATCTAAAATTTCATGAATTAACTATGCATTCACTACTTTTGTACCCACTAGACCTCAACACATCTCACACAATTTTCATTTAATGCATTAAACATGCATTCAGTGCTTCAGTACCCACCATCCTACCACCAGAACTCACACAATATGCATCCCTAGATTAAATATTTGCACAATATATAATGTCCCTTTATTTTTCTATCTTACTTAATGGAAAATGAAAAATCAACCTACTCAAACCAATAGAAAAAGAGATATAAATCATAATTTTCAAGCACAAAAAATATGTGGTTAAATCCTAACTATAGGAAAAAGACAAAAATATTTTAAATAATAAAATCTCATTTTCCAAAGACTAATTGAAAAGCAAGTGCACCGATTGCAATAGTAAACCTACCTATTGGCAAGAACTAATAATATAATGGTTCGTTATTAAATAAACTCATATAAGAAATAGGTAAATTAAACAAGTATTAATATTTTAGGTTAATGACAACATCATCATTGGGTTAGATGGTGTTAATAGTGTTCTAAGGACTACTTTAGTTGGAAGAAGAATATGGGCAACTTGAATTTAATGGTAAATGTAGCATTAACATTTGTTAGAATCTGAGCGGATATACTAACTTAGCCAAATAAATAATTGGTTGGTTATAATGTTAGGATGGTATTATGTAAATCACTACATTGTCATTTAAGACCAAGGATAAGAGAGGACACAAATTTAAATATTCTTAGAATATACCATTCTTGAGGTAATGATTAATAATCTTTAATAGCAAATTGACCATAATAGCATTAAGTCTAACATGAAATAAATTTTAATGTGGTAGGGAGGTTAATGTTAGTAATGGACACACAAAAAGGGGTAGTTATGTGGGGATGAGAATATCAATAATAACCCTTAGAATTGTGACATTAACATTAATATGATGTTAAATTTGTTATTACTCAATTATTAATAGTATTAAGTTTAGTAATGATGTAAATAATGAAAATTAACATTGGAACCATTGGAAATAATGCTTAGAATATTATCATTATCCTTCACAACTATTGGCATTAAGTCTTAACAGGAATTTAAAATAATTTAATCATTAGTGATAGCTAATAATAATATCAATATCAATTATTGTGTCAATGTTATTACTAGCATCAAATGAGGATAATGTTAATCCTACCTTGGTAATAATGTTATCATCGTGTAATAATGTCACCGTCATGGAGCAAAGATAACATTGGAAGAGACTTTGAGTAACAATAATAGTAACTAAATGAAACTTAAAAATGAGAATATAATATTATGGAATAAGTAAGGGTCCTAGTAGGTAGTATTGATCAAAGAGGATGCATTAGGACTATCTACTTAGAAGAGTGAAATAAGTACATGGTAAAATAACATTATCATTAATATTCATAATATCCAAATGTGAACCAAGATTTCAAACTTGCACAAACACAAGAGATAAACAACATATTAGATACAATGCAAGTTAGTATCATGATTCCCCAAGAAACCCATTTGAAATACAAAGAAAAGGCATGAAATGAAGAACATAAACAAACATAAATGAAAGATAGTAAATCCTATTCGAATGAAAATGCAAACTCTTGATCTCTTGGGGGAGTTGGTGCCAATTTGATGTGGAAATTGGCCTTTTCCCAACTCCTATGATGGAAGATTGATGAATGTTGATGAATGATCCACTTTGTTGATGATTGAAGTGTGCTCTTAGATGAAAATCTGCATAACCTAACTATAAAACTCAATGAGATCGATGAAGATTGCCATGGATTTGAGTATAGTAAGTTTACACAAGTTTTGGATGATGAAATGAGGAATGAAGCCTCTTATTTATAGATTGAAAAGTTGGAAGAATGCCCAAAATTAAGCAATGTGGGACTAACTTTCATCCAATGGTAAGGGGCCACTTGTCAAAATGTGAGTGGATGGAGGATGTGCACATTTTGATGAATGTGCCCATAAATGTAATATTTCAAATTTGAAAATGGTGAAATGACAAGGAGGATGAAGAGTCAAATGGAGTAATGGCCACTTGGCTCAATGCAAAAGGACTCGTGAGGTGGAATAAATGTCTTGTTGGAAGGTTAAAATCCACTTGGATTTTGAATTCAAATTTGAGAGAATATTCCTCCATTATGCCATGTTGAGAGAAAATAGAGATTTAATAAATGAATTAAATCTATTTTCATGTGCAAGTTGCAAAAGCTAGAGGATGGGACATGAATTAGGATTAAATTAATCAAAGATTAATTAATTTAATGAGGGATTAGATGATGTGAAAAATTTGACTTAGATTTATGGGTTTATTTAAATCAAATATGAGAAGAATGTGATGAAAGGATTAATTAAATAAAGATTTATTGATTTATTCAATTAAAAGGGATGATGTTAGATTAAACTAAATAAGGTTTTAATTTATTTAATTTAATAGGTGGAATTTAGAGATTTAATCAAATAAAGGGAATTATTTAATTAAATATGGATATAGGGTTAATTAGATTAGATGGATTGATTTAATTAACAAGAGAAAAGGACTTAATTAGAAAAAATGCTTTATTTAATTAAGAGAGTGAAATTGATGAATTTAATCAAATAAAGGTATTTGATTAAATGGTTAGATTGAGGGATGATTTAGGATCGAACAATGTTAGTAGTTAGGATCAAGCATGTTGGTACATCTCTATCATGGTATATTTGCTTGGGTTTTGGACCCTTGATCTCATTTTTGACTGTCTAAAGGCTGTCTTGCATCATTTTTGCATTTTTATCTCATTTTCAAGCCTCCCGAAGCCTTTTTGTCCCTGTTGGGAACCTTGTCCTCTTTTTTCATGAGATCACACAAAAATCTAAATTTTTGTCTAATCTCTCAAGGGGGTAGCATATCGGCATATTTTAACTGACATGATTGATCCTAACTAACCTGATGTAGGGGTGAGAGCATACCATGATAGAGATGTACCTGTCAGGCAGGGTTTAACGTCAGTTCAGGGAGCCACAAGACAAGCTAGATGATGGTTATGTGGCCATTTTTGTGAGGATAGTGACATCGGGGATATGGGGCCGATACATACCTTGCCATGAGGAAGTGGAGAGCTTTAGGTAGTTGGTGGCCCAGCCGTGGCCATATGAATAGGGAGAGGTAGATTTAGGAGTTGCACAGGCCTACCCTGACTAGTTTAGGCTGCCCTTGAGATTGAAAATTCTAGGCACACCATCTGCTAGACAGAGAGTGAGAGGCAAAGAGCAGGGCAAGGCTGGGGAGCCCAGGATTAGGGTGGTAGGGGACCAACACTAGATTAGCTGGTTCAGGATCAGGTGCTGCCAGTTCAGTAGGATAAGGCTGTTTAGGATCAACCATGACATGATCAACCCCACAGGGATGTCCTGATATAGGATCAGGACCATGGGCAGCATGACAAACATGATGGGCGTCAAGATCGGGTTGCAACACTGCCCAGGGACAAAGGGGAGGATCAACCTCACGTGCAACCTCCTCCATAGCTAGATCTGAGAGATGGGAAGATTTTACAATTGCAATCCCATATATAGGTATTGATGGCTGAGAGGGACCAGACCATTTTGGAGAGGCAAACCGCATAGTTATAGGCAGCAATAAAGATGGGTTGGAGACAATAGTTAGAGAGCTTTCCTTCCTCTTCCTCGCGGAGCATAGTATCTCTTCAATCTTACAGAGAGGGCATTTGGGAGGCTGACTATTACAGAATGATTTATCATCAAGCCGTGCCGAGAGCAGGATGAGCTCTAAACTATTCACAAAGGACCAGCCATAGACTTGTAAAGGATCACGGAGACAGAGCAGGTGGTGAGGGCAGTAGCGAGCAAGGCTAGGCCTTCATTTTTTATTAGAGACGTGATTCTTTTTGTGCCCCTTGGGCTCCTTTTTGATAGCCCCATGGGCCGACTATATTTATATACTTGATCCAATTTTTTGTATCATGTCTGTGCATATTTTGATGATATATGATATGAGATGGTTCGATGATATGATGCGATGTTCTATCTTATTTATGGATGCTTTGTACTTTCTATATGCTATGCGATGAATTTACCTTATGATGTCATGATGTATGGATGCCTTTCTTTTTCAGTACATTTTCTATTATGATGTGATGATGCATGATGTAATGATTATGTGACTAGCAGATCTATATTATGCTCATAATGGATGAATTGCAATGATATGGTGATGTACTTTATATGATGCTTATAATGATGTTATTTATGCATGTGGTAATGAATGCTATGATGATATGTATGATATGGTATGGTGGATGAAAATTATGTGGATATTTTGATATATGATATGTGATGGTTTATGCATTTTATAATGATGATGCTATGATGATGTAGATGTTTATAATGTTATGGAATGATTATGTAATGGTTATGTAATGGATGCTTATGTGATGATATAAGCTATGTGAGATGATTTATGCAATGTTTATGCAAATGAACACTAATGCAAATGAAATGCAAATGCAAAAGGATGTTAATGCAAATGATTTTAGAATAACAAATCTATATTAAATATGGATGGGAATGAAATGTTATGATATGATTTGATGTGTTCTATATGATATGCAATATGCTATGTACTGATGGTTTGTGAATGCAAGATGGATGCAATGGTGATGATGATTTGCGATCAACTGTCATGGTACCATGCTAGTGTGAAAGACAAGAGATAGAAGAAAACACAAGAGACTCCAACAAGACACAGGATGATGATGATAATGATGATTGCTTGCTAAGGAGTTGGGATTTTCAAAGGACCAATTACCTTATGTTCGCTAACACACATAAGCATGATGCATCAAGGTATTAAGAACTAGGATGGTGTTGTGCCTAGTGTGATGAACTTTGACTCGACAATTAGATAAGAGTATTCCTATTCACACCTGGCATATGAAACCTTATTCAAGATGCAGTTTGGATGTTTCAGATATCTTGGGTCAAGCCTTCTCTAAATCCCTTTTTTTGGGACAACATCGAGAGGTCCTTTAAATGAGCACAAAAAGGATAAGTAACAAGACAGATAAAGTAAACAAACAAGCTGATGTTCTTCAGTACCACTAGCCAAGACTAAACTACGATGATGCCTGATGTTGATGTCCACTATAGGAAGGATACATCTTAGGACATGATGAAATCAGATGATTTGATATGGGACTGATTGGATGATAAGCTATTGACACAAAGAGTTGACTAACTTGTTTATATACTGACCTAAATTTGAGACTTTGACGATTGAGTTTTTCACTTTTGAATTGCTAGACTTGTTTTCAACTGTTTCACCAAAGGTTGGGGATGATGATTGTTTATTGTGAGTGATGTTTATTGCAGGTGAAAGCGAGATGGGACAGATGGATTTTTTCAAGTATTTGGATTTTTTTGGTGTTTTTGAAATGTTTTGAGGCTATTTTTGGTATTTTTGAGATTTTTCAAATGTTTTTATTTTCAAATTTTCAAATGTTTTGTGTTTTCTGAGATTTTGACCAAGAGACTAGCCTAAAGACCTATCTTAGGGGCCTCAAGGGCTGATCAACAGATTAGCCTTGCCTACATTATACATGTAGAAACCACATAGTTCAACTAACACAGAATCGATTATTGATGACATATGAAAAAATGGATTGTTTGTTTATTATGACAGACTCCTAAAGGACTAACCTAAGTGTCTCGGGGGATGATCAAAGATCAACCTTGCCTATGTTCAAGGCTTAGAGACCTGTAGTTCAATGAGATGACTCTATTTTTGAATTTTTGACTAAATTTTTAACCTATTTTTGGATTTTGATATGTTTTGAATGTTTTGGGATTTTCTTGTACTTTTTTTATGTTTTTGGATTTTCTAGTTTTCTAATGTTTTGGATTTTTTGATTTTGGGACCTTAGGAACATACACGAATTTGATCTAATGAGAGCATGCCCCCAACATGATGCAATAGATTACTCTAATAAAGGCAGGACAAACTAACCTTGGGAATGTGCCGAGTAGTACAAGGAGGGATCATGACATGGACACAGGACCAAGCTATGATGCAGATGCAAGTGGATGATAGATGGAGATATGAAATGCGATGGATGATGAAAGCGTAATGGATGGATGATGTAGAACAAGCCGTGAAGATCTCGATAGATGGAAAGTGCTTATTTACACAAGGTGCTTGTTTGCCAGGTTTTCACCAAGGTACTTGTCCAAAGTGCCACCAAAGTGGTTTTCATTAGAGGACGATTTTTCTCTTTACTATTTTTGATCCATATTTTGATTTTTTTTTGCTTTTTTGATTTTTTTGTTGTCACCAAGATGCCTGCTTGTTAGGTTTTCATGAAGGTAACCATTTTTTCAGCACATTTTCTAGGTTTTTGAATTTTTTGGTTCTATACCTTGAAAGATTAGGCATAAATTTTTTTGAGATGGGAGCTATTCATGGGATCTTGTAGAGGATCCCCTTCAAGTGTTGATAACTGATATGCCCCTGACTTATAGCTCATTGTGATAAAAAATGGTCCCAACCAGTTGGGTTCAAATTTTCCTTTGCTATTTGGATTTGGGACATTCTTTTGATTCTCCTTTAGCACTAGTTCTCCAACTTGGAAAGTCCTGCTTCTGATCTTCTTGTTATAGCTCCTTTTGAGTTTGTTCTGATAGACTTGCAAATGATTTAAAGCATCTATACATTGCTCATCCAGTAGCTCCATCTCATTTAGTCTTGATACTCGGTATTATTCATTCGTGATTAGGTTTTGTAGTGATATTCTTAGTGACGGCAGCTCAATCTCAATGGGTAATATTGCCTTTGATCTGTAAACTAGGGAGAAGGGAGAGGCACCAATGGGTGTACGGATGCTGGTTTGGTAGGCCCAGAGGGTGGGATTTAGCAGTAGATGCTAGTCATGACTTGCGTCGTTGATTGTTTTCTTGAGGATTTTCAAAATGGTTTTATTAGTGGCTTCTGCTTGGTCATTGCTTTGGGGATAACATGGAGTGAAAAAGTGATGTTGGATTTTGAATTTATCACATAGGTCATGAACATCTTGATTCTTGAAACGTGTCCCATTATCTGAGATAATAGCTTGGGGAACACCATATCGACAAATGAGATAGTTCAAGATGAACTTTGATATTTCTTTTTCTAGTGATATATGTCATGGGGATGGCTTCCACCCACTTGGTAAAGTACTCACTAGTAGTTATGATGAACTTGTGGCCATTAGATGAGGTGGGGTTGATTTTTCCAATGAGATCAAGCCCCCACTACAAAAAAGGCCATGGTGTGATGATGGGATGATGCTCTTGAGCTAGAGCATGGATGAGGTCCCCATGCTATTGACACTATAGGAACCTTTTGACATAGTCATGTGCCTCTCTTTCCATTGTAGGCCAATAATACCCCACCCTTAGCAATTTCTTGGCTAGGGTCATTCCACTCGAGTGTGATCCATAGATGTCATTATGTACCTCAGTTAAGGTAGTCAGTGCCTCCTCAATGCTTAAATAGTGCAATAATGTTCATTCTATTCTCCTTCGATACAAGGTATTTCCTAGGATGACAAACCTAGATACTTTCTTGATAAAGGTTCTGTTTAGGCTTAAGGGTAGGTTAGTGGGTAGAACACCTATTCATAGGTAGGTATAGATTTCATGGTACCAGGGATCACTGGGACCAACAATTTTATACACAAATTCTAACTCTGGTACCTCAAATGCAAGTATGAGAAGCTGCTCTACCAAGAATTCATGCTTTGAGATAATGCAAGGAATATCCAGCAGGGAACCAATCATTGCCATGGCATCTATTGCTCTATTATTTGCTCTTGGAATTTGCTCAAATGTTATTTCAATGAAGGATTCCTTGAGAGTCTCCACCAATTTCTTATATGGAGTGAGATTGTCATCCTTAGTCTGGTACTCATCATTCACTTGGTTGATTTTTAGCTGAGTCTGTGTATACCTTGAGGGCCATGATGTACCACTGCACTTCTATTCTAAGACCTATGGTTAAAGCCTCATACTCTGCAATGTTATTAGTGCAAGGGAATGCCAATTTATATGATCTTGGTATACAGTCCCCTTGTGGGGTAATGAAGAAGACACTAGCTCCTGATCCATGCTACATGTAGGAGCCATCAAAGTATAGTTTCCAGTGGCTAGCTATGCTAAGATTAAAGATGGATTTGTCTGGAAACTCTGATATGAGTGGATTCTCTGAATAGATTGGTGCTTCTACAAGCTAATATGTGATGACTTGGCCTTTTATTGCTTTTCGTTCCACGTATTCAATGTCATTCTCTGATAGTATCATTACCCATTTAGCCATCCTTCCTGTGAGAATTTATTTTGACAGTAGGTACTTTAGGAGATTGATTTTGGTGATGAGTTTGATTTTGTGTGCCAACATGTAATGTCTAACTTTTTGTGAAGCAAAAACAATTGCTAGACATGCTTTTTCAATGAATGAGTAATTTAACTCATGCCCAACCATTGTTCTTTTGATATAGTAGATGGCCTTTTCTTTCCTATTTTCGTCGTGCTAAGCCAAAAGAGCACCGAGGGCTATTGTTGTTGCTAACACATAGAGGATTAATGGACTTCTTGGGATTGGTGGCATGAGGACCAGAGGTGTGAGTAGATATTCTTTGATTTTGTTGAAGGCTTCCTCACACTTATTGTCTCATTTGTATGCTACTCCCTTGTGAAGTAGGTGAGAATAGGGGTTTTTCTTGTCTACCAGTTGTGTTATGAATCTTTAGATGGAATGAAGCCTACCTTGGAGACCTCTCAATTGTTTCAATGTTCTAGATGCCTCCATGTCTAAGATTTCTTTCACTTTTGCTAGATCTATTTCAATACCTCTCATTGACACTATGTATCCTAGTAACTTTCCTGATTGTATGTCGAAGATGCACTTCTTTGGATTTAATTGGACCTTGTACTCTTCTAGCCTATTGAAGATGGCACTTAAGGTTGCTATGTGATCCTTCCTCTTTCTGGATTTGGCTAGTATGTCATCAAAATAATCTTTGATAGTTTTATGGATCATGTCATGGAAGATTAGTGTCATGGCTCTTTGATAGGTCACCCCAACATTCTTCAAGATGAATGGAATCATGTTCCAATAGTAGGTCCCCCATGGACAAGTGAAGGTTGTTTTGTGTTGGTCTTCTTTAGCGATCATTATTTGGTTGTATCCAAAGAAACCGTCCATCAAAGAAAGCATCTCATGTCCTACTATCATGTCCACAATCATGTCAATGTTAGGCAATGGGAAGTCGTCCTTCAGACATGCTTTGTTTAGGTCTCTGAAGCCTGTACAAATTCGGATGCCCCCATCTAGTTTTGAAATAGGAACCAGATTTGTTACCCACTTTGGGTAGTCAATTGGTCATATGAATCCTGCATCAATTAGCTTTTTTAATTCCATTTTGACTAGTAGGATGATCTAAGGATGCATATTTCTCAGCTTTTGTCTGATGGGTTTTTCTTTAGGATATAATGCTAGATGATGAACCAAAATTTATGGATCAAGCGCAGGCATGTCTGCATACCTCCATGCAAAGTTAACTTTCCATTCTCTCAAAAGGTAGCTAGGAGCTCTTGTTCTTCTAATAGTAGGGATTCTACATAAAATGTGATGTGCGGGGTCTCCTATGTTCCCAAGTTAACTAGATTGCATTTTTTTGGCTAAGACTGTTGATTTTTCTTGTTGAAGAGCTCTGAGAGGAAGATTGAATGCCCCATCCTCAGGTGCCTTAGAGAGGTTTTCACTATTGGATGCATCCTTTCTTTTTACTATTTTTGGGTTGGAGAGTGCCATAGTGTGGTTTTCACTCAAGGACCTAGAGATTATTCTTAGTTTTTTGCTTTTACAACTGAGGGATTCAATTGTTTCCCCATAGTATGCATGTGTATCCAACTCAATGATAAATCCTTCTTTGTGATCCCCACATGGAATGTTACCTCGTAGTCCCATGAATTCTAAGAACACCTCATTTTTGTTAATGTGTCAAGAATTGGCGGTCCTCATTGGTCCTGATTGATGAGTTGGGGGTAGACTAGGCAGATTTCATGGGGTAGGTTTTCAGATTCATAGGATAATGCGCTAATCATGAGAAGGGTGGTGTCCTCAAAAAACCTAGGTAGGTTGGTTATGGGGTCCTCATCATCACTACTGCTATAGACATCAGTTATGTCAAATGTGAAATTGTCTATGACTCGTCCTGTAGACACAGGTAAGTGGAGTTCAGCTGCTGTTTGTTGAGGGGTTCTGACCTTCCTAACTAGGGGATTTCAGCCACATATGGTTATAATGAGAGGGGTACATCCAAGGCCAATATTTCTCATTAGCATATTAGGAATGAGGGGTATTAGAAGCCCATTGTCATTTTTCCCAATCCTTTGGTTTTTTCCATAGCCCATGGTGAGCATCATTTGCAAACCTTTGTTGCTATCATCCATTGGTAGATCGGCTGTTGGTCTATTGTATTGATATAGGAGGTGGGATGGGTCCTCATCTATTACCTCTTGGATGAGATCTCCCTAACTTCTGAAGTTGGGATAGTCTTCAGTGGATGTTTGGGATGTGGAAGCCTCATTTGATTGTGAACATCCTCGTGATCTAGGATATTGTGGTAACTCTCCTAACACAAAAGAATTCTTTGGAATTGTATAATTTCCACAATCATGGTCCTAGATGATGAATTTTATATCAGAGATGGTGGGGATGGTCTGAGTGGTGGGTGTCTTTATTGCAAAAGTGGAAGCAAGAGTGGCTGGATCAATGTATGGTGTTGATGGGCCTTCATCATTTTTAGGTACTTGAGGGATCTTGTAGTATTTTTCCTCTAGGATTTTGTAGTAGGAGAATGGTTCAAGATCTCTATGGATGGTAACCTCTTGGCCTTCATATGTGAATTTGACACATTGATGAAAGGTTGATGCTACTAATTGCATTGCATGAATCCACGGATATCCCAAGATAATGTTATAAGGAAAGTCGAGGTCCAGGACCTGATAGGTGGTTTCCATGATAGTTGGCCCTACTTGAATAGGGATTTGGATTGTGCCTTGGGAAACTTTTTATTTTTCATCATATACTCTAATTGTAATACCTTTTCCTTTGTCGATGGAATCCTCTGAGATTTTTAGGTTCTTAATGAGCTTGAGGGAGAAAATGTTCAAACCTACACCCCCATCCACTGAGACTCTTTTAACTTTATTTTTATGTACTAGGGCCTCTAGATGGAGTGCACGATTATGAGATGGTTGGGCGGGAAAATCCTATTCATAAAATGTAAGGAGGTTGGGTGTAATTATGTTGCCAACCATAGCTTGGAATTTTTTTAGATCAAGATCCACAGAGACGATGGATGACGCTAATGCTTCTTCTAGGATCTTCTTGTGGGCGAATAATTTTTTTAGCAAATCCATGATGGAGATTTGTGTTGGGGTTCTTTTAAGTTGATCAGGGACATTGTAGCCATTGGGAACAAATCTTGAATTGGACGTGGGTGCTTTGTTTGGCTGAGATGACCTTGCAATGGTAATTTTCCTGCCTCTTGTGGTGACTCCACAATCAACATGGGATCCTTTGATGGTGAGAGTGGCACAATATTAATCCATGGATGCAAAAACATGATCATACACATGATTTAGGCTTTTGAAGGTTCCTTTTCCTTTGTCATTGTTATTGTTCCCTTTGTTATGGTTAGACATCAGATTCATGTATTTTTTTTATATTATGATTTCCAACGGGTTGCTCCACATTTATGATTTTTTGATCAATGAGGTCTTGGATTAGGTTTTTCAACCTCATCTAGCTATTAGTGGTGTGCCCTTTAATTTTATGGAAGTCGCAAAGCTTATTTTCATTGTACCAGGGTGGTTTCATGTCTGGTTCCTAATAATTCTCGGAGGTGGGAGCCTTGATGAGGTTTTCATTTATCAATTTCTTCATGATGATCTCAAGTGGTCCCCCAAGGGTAGTGTACTTCCACTTGGGGGAGTTCTTGTTCCGCTGGAGTGGTCCCCTTTGATCATTGACATTATTGATGGCTTGATTTTTGGTTGGTTGGTGTTGTGATATCACATTGGTTTGAATATTGTTGCAATAATTATTTTGTGGTTGCTGGTAGTTTTGGGTGTTTTTCCTTGGAGCACTAATTACGGCCTTGGCATCAACCACACCATCATTTGTGACATTTTTTTTCCTTTCCCATGTGTGAGGTTTGTCATTGTAACTTGTGGATGGGTGATTTTTTTGTTTTTCAAGATATGCAAGTGATTCTTCAGGTTGTGTCATAAGGGCTCATTCGATGTTGAGCACCTTGGAGATCAATTGGTCGTATGTGGTAATTCCTTGCACTTTGAGATGAAAAGCCAAGGTTCCCTCAAGATTGGAGATGATGGTGCACACTTGTTGTTCCTATAGAATGACCCATTTTCTTTGATTGGCCTTGGTTTGCCATCGTTGTAAGAAAGAAGAAAATGATTTGTTCTTACCTTGTTTCAGAGCTGATAATTCCTCAAGGCTAACACCCATACCAATGTTGAATGCATAGTTTTTGATGAATGTGTCTATAATTTCTTGGAACTTCTTTATTGCTGGAGGAAGTCAAGAAAACCACTCCACGGTGTGGCCAACCAAGCTTCTAGGAAACAACCGCATCAGATAGGTATCATCATATGCGACTTCCATGCAATGAACTTGGAATTCCCTGATGTGATCTTTAGGGTTTCCCAACCTACAACATTTATTGAATTTGGGGATTTCAAATCCCTTGGGGAACGGTTTCATTACAAGACTTTTGTTGAATGGGTAAGGGCACAAGTTCCTTGGTGTTTTTATGGTTCTCCATGATTGAAGATAAAGTACCTTTTGTGAAAGTAACTTTACTTGCGTTGCTACATCATTTTGCATAGGGTCAAAGGAAGTTGAGATCAGGGAAGGGAAGCCCCATTCCTGAGGAGCCATTATTCTCATAATGTGGAATATCAAGGGGTTAAACACCCCTAACAAGAGGCACATTCTCAAGTATCAAATTGATTTGAGCAAGGTGGACATAGTATTACTACAAGAAATAAATCTATTAGAGGAAGAAGCAAAAAAGTTAGGTGATAAATGGAGGAAATGGTAGAGTGTTTTCATTCAAGCTATAGAGAAAAAAGGAGTTTTGGGTATCTTGTGGAATCTGTACAAGGTATCAATTAAAATAATTCAGGTATCAAAAGAGTCAAAAATGCTAAAAGTCAAGTATCTACCCCAAAATGTCTCCTTGTAGATTTTCAATATATATGCATTAGGGGGAGTAGTGCAAAGGAAAGTGGTACAAAACTAATTATCAACAATATGCAGAAAATTAAGGGGGAAATATTTCTAATAGGAGGGAGAATTCAATGCAATCCTTAGGATGAAAAAAGAGGTGAGATACAAAGAAGCGATTGAGAAATAAGTGACTTTTAGGATTTTATACAAGACAATTTCTTGCTTGATATAAAGATAGGAAATGGTATCTTCACATGGTCCAATAGATGGAGGCACAAATAATGCATAGAAAAAATATTATATCTATTTATATTAGGGGGTGAGTGGACATGAAGTAACTTGAGGGGGGTAAGTGCATGAAGATGGGGGCCAAAAAGTGGCCACTCCACTTTTTGGTCCTAAAATAGAGAAAACACAAGTGTCTTATAGCAAAACACACTCACATTATAGGTTGTTTGTGATCGAGCCTAGGATCAGTCATTACCAAGCCATTTGAAATGTGGGTGCATTATAACACACTCATGTTATGGTTTGGAAATCACAAAATGCAAACACATTGTAACGTGCTCATGTTGCATTGAAATTTGTTCTCTTTCTTTTTTCTTTCTCTTTTTCCACTTTCTTGTTTTTCTCTTTTAGTGAAACTATATACATGAAATAAACATATGGACATTTACTTTCTTATACTTTAAGTTATATTTCATGTATATAGTTTCAGGATGTTTGAGAGTGGTTTCAAATCTCTAGGAGTTATAATGAAAATTATAGTTTTTGGAAGATCTTATCATTTTTTAGATAGTCGAATTTCAATAATCAACATGTTGAATTTGAATAATCAACAAGTCATATTTTAGTAATCAAAAAGTTGTATCATATTTCTCTCTCTATCTCACTCAAAGTTTATCCCTTATGCTCTAGATCTTTCTCTCTCTCTCTCTCCTTCCCTCTATAATTCTCTCTATCTCACCTCTCTCTCTCTGATGAAGAGTAGGGAGGAAATAAAATAACTATCACAATACAAAGAGGTTCTAACAATTTTCATTTCCACAAAGCTCTATCTTGGCTTGTTTTCAAAATTTCACCTAGTCTCTCTAGTAGGTCAACAAACCTAGTTTATTAACCAAAAAATTCAGAATTTCCTAACAACCTCCTCAACCATCAAATATTTCAAGCACCCATTTAAAAATTCTTTAACATGCTTCAAAACTTCATAAGACTCTTTAGGACCAACACCCTCAAAATCAAGCAACTATGTTGTCCAACTTGGCCAATTAGGCCTGTTTTAAAAGGAAACCCTACTTTAATCTTCCCTTCAAGCACAAAAAACTATTGGGAAGTCATAACCAATCTACATAAACACCAAATCCACTATTTTCCTCCAAGGAAATGCTTGCCAACATCCTCAAATCACAAACCCTCACTTTACCCTAGTTTCCTAAGGGCTTATTGAAAATCTAAGTACCAGGCCTCTAACCACTTGTCAAACTATTCAAAAACCCTCAAATATGTCTTATAATGATTGAAAAAACATAAAAATATGCTACCCCAATAGATTTACAACATTTACCCCCTTAAACCAACCATTTTCACTCAAAATCAACTACTTTCACAACTAGGGCTTCCTACAAACCCTATCAAATCACCTCCCCTACTCTCAAATAACATTTGAAAACCTAATCCTAACTAATTGGGACCCATTTCACTTAGTTATAGGGTTTACAAAAGGCGGAATGGGTCTATTTGCATTTTACACCTTCAAAACCTCAAAAACATGTTTTTTGGCTAGTTTTAGTAATTTGGCCACTAGATGCTTCTCACTCAATAAAAATCCCTCAAACCAATTCTAGAAGGAAGTTAGAAAATATATATATCAATTCAAAAAAAAATCAAACTGATGGAAACCTGTACAAAGTTGTACAAATCCAAAGAATAGTTAATTTATAGAAAATACATAAAAATTAGAGAGCTTTTAATGATTTATTTTCATCAAAACTTCATCAACAACCTTACAACGGGTTCTTCCCACATATTTAAAATTTTCCCACCAAAAAAAACCCTCCTAAACTGAATCAATGACCCCTTTAACCAACTTGATCGTTAGTGTTCCAAGTTTTGCACTTTTAGAAACTTTTGATTGGAAACTTTTTACATCATTTGCAACATTTTGCAATTATTGCACAAATTAACCCAAATTGACTCAAATGACTTCAAAACACCAAGAATGGCCTTGAAATGTCATTATTACATCAAAAAGACTCAAGTTTTGAAAAATCCAACCTAAGACTCCTAATTACATGATTTGAACTAGGTGCTCCTGCACCATACACCCAGCCTTAAAACTTTTCAAAGTCTCTTCGAACTTGATCTGAAACTAGTCCATCTCTGGAATCTTTATCTCCTTGACCTTCTAATGCTCCTTTGACTATTAATCTTGTCCCTTGAATCAAATACTGTACTCTTGAATCATACCTTGCATTGCATAACTTGTTTGCTCCTTGCCATGGTTCTCTTTTTGCAAATTGATCTGCTCCTTGCATCCTGACCTTCCTTACATCTGAAACTGATGTTGTCCTCACTTGAACACCTGCAAAAAACCTTTTTCCATCTTGAGCTATAACTATCCTCTCCTTCTCCCATTTGAGACTTGAACTTGCTCACTTGTCCTTGCTTTGTACCTTCAATCTCTATAGCCTTTTCTTTTATCTCCTCTTTCAAACCCTCTGCCATTAGGATCTCAACATTATTAGACTTATTTGTCATTGTCTTGATAGTATTTAACTCTCCCTTAACTTCTTTCACAATCATAGGACAAAGTATTGTCCCCACTACAATTTCATCTTGCCTTTCCAACTCACTCTTACCCTTCATAAGGAATTCATCCTTGAATTTAACTATCTCAGCCTTTGGCATTAAATCACCATATTTTTTCCTCAATCTTGGACCATTATCTAAACTCATTGTCCTAATACCTTCTTCCTTTGCAATGGTTGCATTCAGCTTTTTTTTGTCTTCCTCAATGTTTACATACTCCTTTCTTCCAAACATGATCGCCCTTGATGTCCTTGACTAATCCTTCACATCACCTTGTAATGGAATGAGTGTAAACCTACTCCTATCATGCTCAATTAGATAGCTATTACTTCTATAATCATAGATGGCATGTTTTTCATACTGCCATGGTCTCCCAAGCAAGACATGACAACAATCCATTGGAGCAACATCACAAACAACTTTATCTTTGTATCCACGAATACTAAATTCAATCAATGCTTGTTCACTAACCAAGATGAATTGGCTATCATTCAACCATGATATCTTATATGGATTTTCATGGGGAAACATTTTCAACTTCAGATTCTCTATCATTTCATTAGAGAAAATATTTTTCAGTGCAACCACAATCTATGACTACTTTGCATACCTTACCCTTGGTTTTACATGTGGTTTTGAATAAAGCTCTTTTTTGCATTGGTTCATTCTCTTTGGAGGCCTTCAAGATTTTTCTTCTCAGTAACAATGACTCTCCTACCTTTGGAGCAGCAATATGGCTTGTAGAATTGACACTTTCACCTTCATCTTCTTTCACAATTTGGACTCTCTTTTCAACTCTTCTTTCACCACCACTTGAAGTAGAACCAAATTTTTCAAGGCACTTGTATGTTGGATGCCCAAATTTATTACAATTATAGCACCTTCTTGCAAATGTATTTGAACTCCTTCCACCACCAAATCTGCCTCTAGTGCCTCTAAATCCACCATGTTGATCAACAAATTTTTCTTTTTCTTTATGTGCATCTTCTTGGCTTTCACTTGATGGTCTTGAAGTAGAAAATGTATCCCTACCTCTGGAAGTGTTGTCTCTACCTCTAGTTGTCTTTTCTTGCCTTCTTTTCACTTTTTCTTCTGCCCTTATAGTCATTTACTGCCCTCAGCAACTTTTCTATCCTCTGGTCTTCAGGATCCAACTCTTTATTTACATCTTCATACTCTTCATCTTCTTCCTTGGAGTCACTTTCATCACTCACATCCTCATCTATTATCTTGTTTGTTTCTAGAGCTACAAGTCTTTCCTTCAACTCTCTTATCTCCCTAGCTTTCTTATCCTTCAATTCACTCATCTCCCTAGGCATATATTTTTCCCTTTGGAGGCATCTTAATAGTTTTTTCTTTGCAACTTCCACTTACCCTTCTTAAATTTGCAACTTCTCACCTTCAAGAGATCTAATCCCTAATCTATGATACCAATTAATGCTGATTAGGGAGACAATAAACTCACTATCACAATACAAAGAGGTTATAATAATTTTCCTTTCTACAAAGCTCTATCGTGGCTTATTTTCAAAATTTCATCTAGAGGTCAGCACAACTAGTTTATTAACCACAAATTTGAAAATTTCCTAACAACCTCCCCAACCATCAAAAATTTGAAGCACCCATTTAAGAATTATATAGCATACTTCAAAACTTCATAAGACTCTTTTGGACCAACACCCTCAAAATCAAGCAACTACGATGTCCAACTTGGCTAATTAGGCATTTTTTACAAAGAAACCCTAATTTAATCTTCCATTCAAGCACAAAAAACTATTGGGAAGTCATAACCAGTCTACATAAACACAAAATCCACTATTTTCCTTGAACGAAACACTTTCCAACATCCTCAAATCACAAACCCTCACTTTACCCTAGTTTCCCAAGGGTTTATTGAAAATCTAGGTACCGGGCCTCTAACCATTTGGAAAAATCTTTAGAAACCATCAAATATGTTTTATAATTCTTAAAAAAACATCAAAATATTCCGCCCCAATAGATTTACAACATTTACCCCCTTAAACCAACAATTTTCACTCAAAATCATCTACTTTCATAACTAAGGCTTCCTACAAACCACATCAAATTGCCTCCCCTGCTCTCAAGTAACATTTAAAAACCTAATACTAAATAATTAGGACCCATTCCACTCAATTATACGGTTTATAGAAGGTGTAATGGGTCTATTTGTATTTTAGACCTTCAAAACCTCAAAACCCTATTTTTTGGTCGATTTTAGTAATTTGGCCACTAGATGCTTCTCACTCAATAAAAATCCCAAAAACCAATTCTAGAAGGAATTTAGAAAATATATCTATCAATTCCAAAACAAATAAAACTGATGGAAACCTATACGGAGTCGTACAAATCTAAAGAATAGTAAATTTCTAGAAAATATAGAAAAATTGGGGAGATTTCAATGATTTCTTTTGATCAAAACTTCATGAACAATCTTACAACGATTCCTCCCCACATATTTAAAATTTTCCCACCAAAAAAAAACCTCCTAAACTGAATAAATGACCCCTTGAATCAACTTGACCGTTGGTGTTCCAAGTTTTGCACTTTTAGAAACTTTTGATTGACAACTTTTTATATCATTTGCAACTTTTTGCAGTTTTTGCAAAAATTGACCGAAATTGACTCAAATGACTTCAAAACACCAAGAATAGCCTTGACATGGCCTTATTACATCAAAAAAGACTAAAATTTTGAAAAATCCAAGCTAAGACCCCTAATTACAGGACTTGAACTAGGTGTTCCTACACCACTCTCCCTCCCTCCTTTCCTCCTTTCCTCCTTCCCTCTCTAATTTTCTCAATCTCTGCTCTCTCTCTATCTTCCTCTCTCCCCTTTCCTCCCACTCACCTTTCCTCTCTACTGAACACTCTATCTAAACTATCCCTTTCAACCTCTTTGTCTCTCCCTCCCTCCTCTCTCTCAATCTCTCCACCTCTCTCTCTATAACCTATCCCTCTCTACCTCTATATCTCCCTCAATCCTCTCTCTCTCAATCTCTCCACCTTCCACCTTCCTCCCCTCTCTCTCTCATTCCATCTATCTCACATTTCTCTCCCTTTGTCCTTACATCCTTCCCTCTTTCTCTCTCTCTCACCCACCTTCCCTCTCTACTTATCTCTATCTAACCTATCCCTCTCTACCTCTTTATCTCCCTCCATACTCTCTCTCTCAATCTCTCCATCTTCCTCCTCTCTCTCATTCTCTCCATCTCACTTCTCTCTCCCTCTTTCCTTCCATCCTTCCCTCTCTATTTCTCTATATCTCACTCCTTCTCTTCTCTCTCTATCTCTCCTCTCTCTCTCTCTCTTTGTCTCTCTCTCTCTACTTCTCTCTCCCTCCTCCCCCTCTCTATCTCTCTCCATCTCTACATATCCCTCCCTCCTTCCCTCTTTCCCTCTCTCTTAATCTCCCAACCTTCTTCCTTCCCTCCTCTCTCTCTCTCTCTCTCTCTCTCTCTCTCTCTCTCTCTCTCTCTCTCTCTCTCTCTCACTTTCTCCTTCCCTCTATACTCTCTATCTCACCATACTCTCTGCTTCTCACTCTCCATCTCTACTTCCCTGTATACTTCTCTCTATATATGTCTCCATCTCAACCTCTCCCTGAAATTGTGCATGAAACAAGGGTAGAGAAGAAGAGAACCACCACTTTTGAACCTCCTACTACTCCAACCAAAAGAATAATGAAAAAAAAGCAACAAGAGAGAAGGATATTGGGATAAATATTGTTGATGAAGAAGAAGAGTTGGAAGAAGATGTAACCCCATTGGTCAGAAGAAGAAAAATTGATGCTTCACAAGGTGAAGCTAGTGCAAAAAGGAGAAGGGTTAACATAATAGATACTAAAAGTGAAGAGGAATGAGAAAAGGAAAAATAAGTTATGAAGCCTAGTGTTTATCCTATCCTAAAGGTGAAAAATAACTATTATGCAATAAAGAAAAACACAAGGAACACTTCAAAGATTAGCCTAAGGAATGATAACACAAAGAAAGATAACCAAATAAAGATTGCAAATGATTATTCCTTTGTGTTGTTGAACCCCTTGGTTGGCCCTTAATGTTTGAATTCTTGTGTGCTCCTTATATGACCATGAATATGGCTAGATGCAAGATGAACAATGTGATAAAATACAAGTTCTAATGACTAAATGACTTGGTTAGACAAGGGAAAATGCTTGCAAGTTGAGTAATCAAATTGGTAGCATAAGGGTGCAAATGGCTAAATGTTGTAAAATGCATTAGAAGAGGGGGGTATTTATATAAGAATTTGAATTCTCTAGAGAATTAAATGGTTTAGATTAAGTCACCAAGGCTAAGCTAAAGGGGTTTGGTGAGTTGAGGACTAACAAGCCCTCACATCTTGACTTGTGGAGGGTGAAGTGGCCTAGGATGTGATGATGTGTAAGTGAGGTGGAAGAAGGACATGTGATGGAGGTACTTGCAAGAACCTTCATGTGACCACTCAATGATAACATGAGGAAGAGAAGATTCCTTGGAGGAATAAAAGTGAATTTAAAATTCACAATGATTGGAATAATCTAGTGGGTAAGTAAAAGTTCCCAAAAGGGTAGAATTTTGACGCATATGGGTGATGTGAGAGATCAAAGGTTCTAGAAGACCTTGGAACATGTAAGTGGTGTGAAAAGTCAAATGTTCTAGAACTTGCATGGGGATAAGAAGATTACTTGGAGGAATAAATATGAATTAAAAATTCACATGGGGAAGAGAGGAGCCTTGGATGAATAAAAAGGAATTAAAAATTCCTTAGGGGATGGGGAGAGTTGACCAAGATACTGATTAGGCTTAACTAATCAGTAATTAGAGGATAATTAGGGGTTAATGAAGATTAGAAGTCAACTTGAAAAAGTTGGAGGATGTGACACATCCTAATCAAGGATTAGGCATGTGCACATCCCTAATGAAGAGATTAAGAGGTTGATTAAGATTAAGCGAAAGTGATGTGACATGTGAAGAATTAAATATATGCCATATTTATTTATTTTATTTTATGAAAAGGAGGATTAAAGAGATAAGGTATTTAAATATTAACTAAATAACTTATGGATTTGGCATAATTAAGGTTATTAATTAAATAATAGTAGTATTACTTAATTAATGCAAATAAAAGGATGCTTAGACGAAAGGGGATAAATTTGGATAAATTAAGTGTCCAAATTTAGGTGTCGACATTTTTCCCCTTTTTGAGATGGTGATACAAAGTAGCATCATTTCAAAGAATATTAAAACATAGAATCTAGAAGTAGATGGTTAGATTGGGAAAGATGCCCCAGTCATCAAAGGAGTGACTGGGAAGAAAGATGATGGGAGTGGAGGTGAAGGTTAGGGATGGAGGATGCCCCCTCGAGAGGACATGCGGGTTCAAGAGAACACGGGTGTTCTCTCAAAATGGATGAGGTGATGTGAGAGGTATATGAGAAAGAGGATGCAAAGTGATGGATAAAAAAGGATGCGAAGCAATGGGAGATTAGGAAGCACAAATGGATTTAAGAACAAAAGTGATGTTGCCCCAGTCAAGCTACAAGCTGAAAGTGGGTTGATGATGGATGGAGTGTTGTAATTGAGGGGAGGATATATCCCAAGAAAACACAAAAGGATAGGGAAGGATACATTCCAATGATGATGATGAAAGTTTTTTTGATGAGGGAAGAATACATTCTAAAACAACACAAGGATAGGGAAGGATACATCCTGATAAAAAGGGTTGATGAGGGAAGGATACATACCAAAACAACATGAAAGGATAGGGAAGAATACATCTCGAGGATGAGAACAATGATGCGAATGATTGGATTAAGGCTTGTAACAGGGCTGTGAACAATACCAAGGATGTGATTAGATGATTTGTGCTAGATTTAGTTGAGGATGATAGGATTGGGATGTGAGATGGATGAAAGGAATAAAAATTATGGGGGACAAGATTCTTGAAAGATGATGGTAGAGATGATGATAGGAGATTGGATGGATAGAGGAGGGAGATTGATGAAGGATGAATGGATGGGGGGAGGAGTTTGATAGATGAGAGGATGGGGGATACATGCAAGATGATGGAATGGAAAATGAAATGCAATCCTAATGCAATTTTCCATCTTCAGAGAACTAGTTTTTGCTATAGCATAAGACACAAGATTCTAGGGTATGGAGAACCAAGGCCGATTCATGTCTAATGCATAAAAAAACATAACAAACAAGAAGGCTATCCCAACACCCCAAAGTCAAGAAGACGTTTGTCAGGCTAGGCATTGGGATAACCACAAGCACAAAAGGATGCCCCAATGTAACACAATACCTAGAGGATCTTGGAGGGAACTACATGGGACAACCAAGAAGAAAATAACAAAAATAAAAAGATCAAGATATGCCCCTATGTTGACCAATAAAACATAGTGTAATATGATGGATCATGGTGGCCCTAATAAGTGATGATAGGGAGCTCAAATGATAAACAAAATCCAAAAGCATCAAAAGATCACAATCGAATTCAAATGTCCTTTGCCATAGGATTACAAGGATGGATGGGGTTGATGAGGTCTGTTAGGAAGGATGCATCATGTTGAGACCAATGATGGATAGTAAACTAAAATATTGATATGACACAGGATATTCAAAACCGATTGGATCTCATTTGTGAAGAACTAGCTAGATAAGGGCATAGCTTGATGAAACAACACAAGAGATGAGACAAAAAACAAAATAATGACACACCTTAAAGACCTAGGGGCTTGGGGGAAGATCAAAGATTAGCCTTGCCTATGTGAAAGCACAAAGCCCTCTTAGTTTGATAAAAGACCATGGAAGACCACGATGGATGAAAAAGATTGGACAGACAAAAGGAGCCCCAAGGGTGGATCAAATGATCGACCTTTCCTATGTGAAAGTGTAGGGGAAACGTAGTTCAACAAAGACCAAAGACAAACAATGGATAAAGGATGAGATGACCAGGATAAGTGGATCAAATGATGGGACCGATACAATGAGGTAAGATAGACCTGGTGGATTGGATAGGATTGATGATGGGGATTATACAAAGCTCAGGGATGGGATAGTTATGCAAATCAACGAAATGAATTGGGAGGATAACATGAGAAATAGATGAATGACGAGAAAGGATAAGAGATTGAAAAGATGTGCAAAAGAAGTAGAAGTGAGAAGATAGATGACATCGGATTGCATGGGGAGTAGCCTATATCTAGATTCCAATGACAAGGGATTATGAGATGGGATGAGGATAGAGGGAAATGGATAATGAAATAAGGATGGGGGGAGGAAAAGGA
Organism: Sequoia sempervirens; assembly: GCA_007258455.2. NCBI lineage: Eukaryota > Viridiplantae > Streptophyta > Pinopsida > Cupressales > Cupressaceae > Sequoia > Sequoia sempervirens. The sequence goes on along the minus strand of VDFB02049217.1, from coordinate 114,490,721 downwards.
TTGTTTGGATGGATTGGATAGATGGATAAGGAGTTGGATGAGGAAAAGGTTATTGGACAGATAATAATTTGGGTGATGGAAAGGGTTTTTGTGATGGATGGATAGAGGGATAAGGATGGGGAGATGGAAGGGTATGATAGAATCAACGAATGATATCTCCAAGGACTTATGTTACAAAGGAAGTAGATGCAACCACTCTAGATATGCCATGTATAATGAGGTAGGGGGGATGGAAGATAGAAAGATAGGTGGATAAAGAAGTGAGATGGATATGGATAGGATGCATGTATAAGGAAGGAGGACTAATGGTAGCATGATGGGTGGACAAGGAAGGTAGACAAATGCAAATAAGGATGAGGAGAGTGTGCGGATGAGGGGAATGTATGCCAAGAGGTGTCCAAAGCATGTTTGTATGTTTGCCCCTATCTATATCAAGATCAAAAGGATGATGGAGGGATTGGGATAAATGGGATATGATAAGTAGGATGTGTAAGATTGGTTGGATGGAGGAGATGGGTAAAGGGGGATGGAGTTGCCCCTAAGTGTGGACATAAGATGGATGGGGGGGGATTATACATGATGCCTATTTGCTAGGTTTTCATCATGGTATTTATCCAAGGTTCTTTTTTGCCAAGTTTTCACCATTAGACAAATTATTTCTCTTTAATTTTTTCTCAATTTTTCTAATTTTCTTTTTTTGGATTTTCTTGACTTTTTTGGATTTTCTTGACTTTTTGGATTTTCTTGACTTTTTTGGATTTTCTTGACTTTGGATTTTCTTGATTTTTCAATAAAATGCAGATGGAGATGGATAAGGATAGGGAGGCAGATGAGTGGATGTGGAAGACATGTGATAAAGAGATGGATGAAGGACTCAAGCATCAAATTCTATATGAAGTATTAAGAGCCCATGTTCAAAGTGACTGTTGGATGTTGGTACAACCTTTTTAGGATAAATGGATTATGCAAGAGGATGAATTAGAGAGATTTGATGTGGAAGATATGTGGGATAATAGATGGGATGCTGGAAAGGGTATGGATAGAATGATGGGTTAGGTGTGTGATGGGGTGGTGAGTTCAGGACCAACATTGGCACATGTGGTGGTGTATGTGAAATGATAGGAGGATTAATGGATTGAGAATGTGGGGATAATCGAGAAGGTGGGATAGTGAATTTTGGGACATAAAGAACCAAAACAAATTTAGGAGATGGAGGATGTGTATGATTGGCTTTCAGATTAGCAACTTTGGATGTTGTTATGGATGCTTCATTTGAAGACATGGCATCTTTTTTTCTTTGGAATCCACATGGTTTTGATTTTTTCTTTGGTGGGCCTTTGTGGCCTATGGATTTGATTTGGATTATGGATTTTATTTTTCTTTTTATCACCATGTATTTTAGAGGGGACATGATGAGCTTTTGATTCATGTGGATGTTTAGATTTATGCATTTTTACTTTAGCATCCAAATTGTGTTTAATAGCAATGGGATGGGTGCGAGGAGATGGATGATGTGGAGTGATGGAGGTAGGATTATGAGGATTATGTGTAGATGTAGGATGCATGTGGACATGCCTTTGTTGATCCTGATGATGGGTGACATGGATAGGTGATGGATGGATAAAAGGATGAATAGTGCGAGAGGGAGGAGGTGATTTTGGGATATAAGGGCCCAAAATAGACATAGTTGGTGGAGGGGCATAAGGACCCAAGATGGATGGAGTAGATGAAGGATGAGAGATGTGAATGGAGGGATGTAAGGACCCAAAATGGATGGAGCAGATGAAGGAGGAATATGGATGGTTTTTTTGAGGTGATAAGATGTAGGAGGAGGGATGGAAACATATGATCTGGTGGAGCAATGTGAAGAGCCTATATTTCTTTTGGAAGAGGCTCATTGAGTACATCTAGAGGTTGTACTAACGTCTTTAGATTTTGAGTCTTGATAAATATGTCCAAGACTTTGCATTTAGATTTTTTCTTTGACCTGGATATGCTCTAAAATGTCTTTCTCATGAATGCCTAAACCTTTTCCTTTTATAGTTCATGTTCTTGAGCATTCGATCCATGACAAGATTTTTGTTATTCTGGAAGAATGATGTGAGTCCATTATTAGGAGGAGGATGATGGGTGGTATATATGCTTTTGTTTTTCTTCTACAAGGAGACCACCATGGAAGAATGTGAGGGTACCAAGGGGATATACAAGAGGTGTGGGGATAGTAGACGGGTGCTTGAAATAGCTGAAAAAATGATGAAAAAGGTTGTTTGGAAGGTAAAAAATGTTGTTTTTAGGGTAGGTTTGCCCCTCTGTAAGGGAAAGTCCACCCCTCTATGGAAAAATTTAGGGTAGGTCCGCATTTTTGCAAAAAAATTCAAGGCAGGTCAACACTTCTACATAAAACTTCAAGGTAGGTATGCACTTCTATAGAAAACTTTAGGGCAGGTCCGTACTTCTACATAAAACTTTAGGATAGGTCCACACTTTTGCGAAAAACTGAGACTTGACTTGGACAGAAAGTGTAAATGGACTAAAGGGTGAATTGTGATGACTGAATGAGAATGAAAATGTTTAGATCACAACAAATGATAAGGTTTTAGGTTCCCCACTAGTTTTTGTGTAAATCGGGCAAACGGGCCTAACGAATGGTGAAGCGGGATACCTAGAAGATGGAATAAGTCTTTCAAATGGTGAAATGAGATCTCTAGCTAATAAAATGGGGTCTTCGAACAGTGAAATGATCAACTGGAATAGGAAACAAAAGTTTGGAAGGGATGAATAGATGTTCAAAACGGGTGAACGAATACTTGAAATAGTTAAACAGATGTTTGGAATGGTTAAATAGATGCTTGGAATGGTTAAACCAAGTGAAATTGATTGTTCAAGATGGCAGGTTTTCCCTTCTGTAGTACACTATAGGGCAGGTCCACACTTCTACTAAAAACTTCAGGGTAGGTCCGTAGTTCTATGGAAAACTTCAGGGTAGGTCCGCACTTCTGTGAAAAATTGGGACTTGACTTGGATGGAAATGAATATGGCAAGGACTTAAAATGAAAATAATGAGGCTGACTTGTTAAAAAGTTTACTGATTTCTCACAAGAAGACACTTCAAACAAGCACAATCCTATGATTAGTGTTAAGGGTATGAATAACAAAAGGTCTTAATCTAGGATGCACAAGGCTTCTAGGGAGTCCTCAATATACTCTTAGTACGTGAGGCCCAAACCATGAACACCAACTCGTCATAGGCATGAGTCAGGAACCCCAATGAGATATTGAAGGGCTCGAACCAATTCTTCACGTCTATCTAGGTATCACCCTAGCTTTGATGCTCTGCCAAACATGACGTGACTAGATTGGGGTACAACTTTGGCTCTCCCCCCTTTCTATACCCCATCAGTATGCATGGTTGGGATCGCCCTTTGGGGTGATGAAATCCCCAACAAGGTCCCTCTAAAAAGAAGGAACTTATCATTTCCAGCTACTCCCCAGGCTCACAAGAAGTGCAAGGGGAAAGAAAAAAAACTAATGCCCCATTGGGTGACAAAAATAGACACAACAATTAGTAAATTTTACTTCCCCCTAATTGAACTATGTGCCTAGATGAAAACAACAAGGAAAGCTTTTAAAATTTGAACAAATTGATAACCCTATAAGTATTAGTTGTTTTAACCTCTGTTCTTCATCAATTACAAAAATATGTTGCAAAATGTTAGCGAGAAATCCAAATATACGCACAAAAAAATAAGGTTAGGGGGTTAGAACCTAAAAAAAAAAGAGTCAAAATGAAGCTAAAATGATTATTTTTACCTTCCAGAATGTTCTGTTTAGGGCAGGTTTGCCCCTTTGTGACAAAATGGAGGGCAGGTGCGCTACTCTACAACAAACTGGCAGGTAGGTCTACCCTTCTATGACAAATTGTAAAAAATAGAGTTAAAACTAGAGTAGGTTTGTCCCTCTGTGAAAATTTTTTAGAAAATAAAGTTAAAATAGGGCAAGTTTGCCCCTCTGTGACTAATTCTAAAACATGGTAGGTCCACCCCTCTGTGACAAATTGTCAGAAAATAGAGTTAAAACTAGGGAAGGTCCGCCCCTTTGCAACAAATTGTTAGAAAACAGAGTTAAAACTAGGGCAGGTCTGCCCCTCTACGATAAACTATCAGAAAATAGAGTTAAAACAAGGCAGGTCCACCCCTTTGCGACAAACTATCAGAAAATAGAGTTAAAATAGGGCAGGTTTGCCCCTCTGTGACAAACTATTAGAAAATAGAGTTAAACCCAGGGAAGGTCTACCTCTTTATGAAAAACTGTCAAAAAAATGAGCTAAAACTAGGGCAAGTCCACCCCTCTATGGAAAATTGTTAGAAAATAGAGTTAAAACAAGGTAGGTACACCCCTCTGTGACAAATTTTCAGAAAATAGAGTTACAACAAGGAAGGTCCACTCCTCTACAACAAAATGGAGGGCAGGTCCACCCCTTTGTAGCAAACAGGAGGGAAGGTCCACCCCTCTACAACAAACTAGAGGGAAAGTTTGCCCCTCTATAGGGAAAGTTATCCAATCTGTGACCTAAACCTACAAACAAACTTAACAACAACAAATGTGAAATGAAGGAACCCATTTGTGGGTCCCACCGAACATGCTAGAAATGTGAAACCTAGTGTTTATCCTATCTTAAAGGTGCAAAATAACTATTATGCAATAAAGAAAAACACAAGGAACACTTTAAAGATTAGCCTAAGGAATGATAACACAAAGAAAGATAACCAAATAAAGATTGCAAATGATTATATCTTTGTGTTGTTGAGCCCCTTGGTTAGCCCTTGATGTTTGAATGCTTGTGTGCTCCTTAGATGACTATGAGGATGGCTAGATGAAAGATGAACAATGTGATAAAATGCAAGTGCTAATGACTAAATGAATTGGTTAGATGAGAGAAAATGCTTGTAAGTTGAGTAATCAAATTGTTAGCGTAAGGGTGCAAATGGCTAAATGTTGTAAAATGCATTAGAAGAGGGAGGTATTTATATAAGAATTTGAATTTTCTAGAGAATTCAACAGTTGAGATTAAGCCACCAAGGCCAAGATGAAGGGCTATGGTGAGTTGAGGGCTCACAAGCCCTCACATCTTGACACATGGAGGGTGAATTAGCCTAGGATGTAATGATGTGTAAGTGAGGTGGAAGAAGGACATGTGATGGAGGTACTTGCAAGTACCTTCATGTGACCACTCAATGATCACATGGGAAAGAGAAGATTCTTTGGGGGAATAAAAGTGAATTTAAAATTCAAAATAATTGGAATAATCTAGTGGGTAAGACAATGTTCCCAAAAGGGTAGGATTCTGACAGGTATCGGTGATGTGAGAGGTCAAAGGTTCTAGAAGACCTTGGCACATGTGAGTGATGTGACAAGTAAAATGTTCTAGACCTTGGATGGGGATAAGAAGATTCCTTGGATGAATAAATATGAATTAAAAATTAACATGGGGAAGAGAGGAGCCTTGGATGAATAAAAAGGAATTAAAAATTCCTTGTGGGATGGGGAGAGTTGACCAAGGTACTGATTAAACTTAACTGATTAGTAATTAGAGGATAATTAGGGGTTAATGAGGATTAGAAGCCAACTTGCAAAAGTTGGAGGATGTGGCACATCCTAATCAAGGATTAGGCATGTGCACATCCCTAATGAAGAGATTAAGAGGTTGATTAAGATTAAGTGAAAGTGATGTGACATGTGAGGAATTAAATAAATGTCATATTTATTTAATTCATTTGATGAAAAGGAGGATTAAAGAGATCAGGTATTTAAATATTAACTAAATACCTTAGGGATTAGAAGCCAACTTGCAAAAGTTGGAGGATGTGGCACATCCTAATCAAGGATTAGGCATGTGCACATCCCTAATGAAGAGATTAAGAGGTTGATTAAGATTAAGTGAAAGTGATGTGACATGTGAGGAATTAAATAGACGTCATATTTATTTAATTCATTTGATGAAAAGGAGGATTAAAGAGATCAGGTATTTAAATATTAACTAAATACCTTAGAGATTAGGTATTTAAATATTAACTAAATACCTTAGGGATTAAGGATATTAATTAAATAATAGTAATATTACTTAATTAATGCAAATAAAAGGATGCTTAGATGAAAGGGGATAAATTTGGATAAATTAAGTGTCCAAATTTAGGTGTCTACAAAAGCATTTAAAATTCATATCAGGGAGAAGAAGGAAGCCAAGAAGGCTTCACTAGAGAAGGAAAATACTATTGAAGGAAAAGAAACAAGCTAAACCAATAAGGCATCACTCCCAAATGAAACTTGAGGCACTTTTCAATATAATTATATAGAATGAAATGTTGGTGGAGACCTCAACATTATACAAGGATGCAGATGAGGTAGATAAGGCTATCATCATAGAAGCCATAATCAAGTATATTGTTGTGTTTGGAGTTGATATGCAGAATATCAAGAAGGATATTCCTGATGATGAGATATGGAATATCTTGTTAAAAAAGGAGATAAGAGGAAATACAAGAGCATGAAAGGATGAAAGATGAAGCCTTGGAAAGAGTTGGTGCTCCACTTTCTGAAGGTTATAGGGTCATATTTGTCACCATATATAGTAAGGAGATGAGAGCCAAACAAAGAGTCAAAATCCTCATGGGAAAAGACAAAAGTGATCTGGAGAGAATCTAGAAATAAATTGATGATAAAGTAGAGGAGATTTTGTAGAAGTTAGGATAGACTCTGGTGATTGAAGAGGAAATTAATGTTTATTCTGGTACTTCAGAACCCAATGCAGAGGAAGAAGCACACGTAGAAGATATTCAACATGAGCATGACGCCAATGAAGAAGCTACAATAGATAATACTCCTCTAGAAGTGGATGATATGGCAAAAGAGAATAATGAAGATGCAATGACCAAAGAATATATTTCAAAGTAAAATGTAACGATTCCCCCCCTGCCTAATAAAATTTTGAAGTTATTCCTCCAAAATATACTACAAAGGAAGAAAACGCTAATAGGCTTGATGATAAAATTGATGACATGGAGCATGAAGAAGAGAAAGTTGATGAATAAAAAGAAGGAGAAAACAAATATAAGGATGCATCTGGAGATGTGGAGAAAGACAAATCAGTTGACTCTAGTACTATAGATGATAAGGGAAAGGCTGTAGAAGTTACAAAGACCCCTGGTGAATCTTTTGGGTCCAAATATTCTCTAAGAAATCTATTGAGAGTACAATCTAGTTTCCAACTAGTTGTGTCCTCACAACTATTACACTTTCCAATGAATCAAGGAAATGTGGACTTGAAAAATATTTCCCCTATCCACAAGCTTCAACTAGTAGACTTGTTCTATACATCCACCAAGAAATAGATAATTTATTCACATCAAAGGAGTGGATAATTAATGGGTGATACAGTTAAGGAATTGCATGAGATCATACCTAGATCTAACATAGACACATCTATCTCTGGTACGGATAATCTCAATATTTTGATTAATTCCTTCAAAAAATATGCATTCAAATTGAAGGTAGAGGTAGAGAAAGAGGTCGAGAAGAGGATAAGTGATAAAAGGATTCTAGAGATCATAGAAAATGTGCTATTGTACACAATAAATTTTAAGAATTTTTGAAATATGATAAAGCGTGTGTGAGTGAGGCTAAGGAATTATTGAAGTATGGAATGAAGTGGCTCAGATCCACACTAAGTATAATAAAATATATGGACTCTATTGAGTCTTAGATTAATGTCACATCTAGTGTATATGACCCAGTAGTTGGCCTTATTTGTGTGACAAGAAATTCCATTGAAGATATTCAAAAGAAGTTCTTCCAATTGCAAGCACAAAAAGAGCACATCATTTTATAGTTTGGAGAGGTAAGGGATATGGTCAATCTCAAAATTACATTTGTTTCCTAAGCTCTTCTCATTTCTAATAAGGCTAAGAAGATGAATCTAGTACTTGCTACTTCGAAAGAGGGAGAAGAATTGGTATTGGAGTTTGAAATGTATACCATGTTGCTTGCAAAGGCTAAGAGTGAATGGGAAGATGGAAGGTAGGCCTAGGAGGACTAGTTGAAGAAGTTGTAGGCATCAACCCCTCTAGTTGACTCATTTATTTATCTTTCTATGCATTTATGCTCAAATTCATTATAAATATACAAAAAATATATGTCTTTCAATACAATATTGAGTTTTTCTCTGATATATGACTAAAGGGGAGTCAATTCATTATTTGGCCAACTGAATATATGAATACATCATTTAGGGGGAGTTCTGATAAGAGTCAGAACAATTTTACATAGGTTCCTTTTCCCTTGATGTCAAAGGGGGGGAATATTGGAGAACACTTTTTTTGGAGTTTTTGGCATGTTGTCATCGATGACAAAGGGGGATTTTTTTGAAGTTTGAGGAAATTGTCATTGATGATGTTGTTTTGGAAAAATGAGCATGGTTATAGTGTTTTCATTGATGTCAACATTGTTGTGGATTAGTTTCAGTAATCTTAAAAGGATTTTGAGATGTTAAGGAAGTCATTTGTGCAAGCTGTCTTGGTTTGAAAAGCTCAGTTGTGTGAAAATCTGACTAAGTGTCAAAATTGCTAGTTTAGTGTTATAGTACATTAGTTTTTGGGTCCACACCCCTCTACAAAGGAATGTTTTGATCTATGATTCTAAAATTAATTGGGTAGATGTTAGATTCATCTAAATCCAAGATTTCATCTTGATTAGACATATAGGTTGAGAGATAAGAGCAATAGAGTTCGGCTTGGCATATTACAATATTTTTTGTATAGTGTGTTTGTGTGGTAGATTCAACACTTCTCTGTAGATGAGTTTTTGGTTTTGTGGTGTTGAATATAAGTTTAAAAATGTTAGTAGATATTGAATTCAAATTAGTATTAGAGCCTAGGTCACTAGTTTGAACCCCTCGCTTACATTGGGGGATTGTTGTAGGGTGTGTGCCCTTGGTCTCCTTGTGTTGTGTAATGCAACGTGCAGGTTCATGACATGGATTAACCACCTCACATGGATTTATTAACTTTAGAATTTGAATTAGGAATTAATAAGTTGATATTTTAGTGCAACAACAATCGTCTGTGCAACAACCTCAACCCTCAACTATAAACCCTCTACCCTATACATTAGACCTTAAACCCTAAACCATCAACCCTTAACCCTTAAACCCTGAACCCTTAAACCCTTACACCATAAACCCTCAACCTTCAACCCTAAAACCATCAAACCTCAATCCTCTACCCTATACATTAAAACCTCAACCCTTTACCCTATACATTAAACCATCAACCCCTAATCCCTCAACCCTCAACCCTCACCTATAAACCCTAATCCCTATACCCTCAACCCTCAACCCTCAACCCTCTACCCTATAAATTAAACCATCAACCCTAATCCATATACCTTATATCTTAAACCCTTAATCCCTCAAACCTCAACCCTCAACCCTCAATTCTAAACCCTCAAACCTATACCTTAAACTCTAAACCCTCAACCCTTGACCCTAATCCCTCAACAATCAACCCTTAAACCCTAATCCCTCAACCCTTAACCCTTAACCCTCAACCCTCTACCCTATATAATAAACCCTCAACCCTAATCCCTTGACCCTATACAATAAACCTTTAATAATCCCTCAACCTTGAACCCTTAATTGTAAACCCTCTACCCTATACATTATACCCTCAACCCCATACGATCAATCCTCAACCCTAAACCCTCTAGCCTGTACATCAAACCCTTAACCATCAACCATCAACCGTAATCCCTAAATCCTCTACCCTCTACCCTCTACCCTATACATTAAACCCTCAACCATAATACCTTAACCCTATACCCTCAAACCTCTACCATATACATTAAACCCTCAACCCTATAACCTCAACACTTAAACCCTTAAACCATTAAACCCTAAACCTTAAACCCTCAAACATCAACCCTCTACTGTATACCTTAAACCATCAACCCTAATCCCTTGAACCTATACCTTAATCCCTTAATAGCTCAACCCTCAACTGTAACCCCTCCACCCTATACATTAGACCCTAAACACTAATCCCTCAACCCTTAAACCCTCAAACTCAACCTTCAACACTATACATTAAACCATCAACCCTAATCCCTCAAACCTATACTTTAAAACCTTAATCCCTCAAACCTCAACCCTCAACCCTATACCTTAAACCCTTAATCCCTCAATCCTAAACCCTTAAACCCTCAACCCTTAATCCCTTAAACCCTATACCCTCAACCCTTAAACCCTAAACCCTTAAAATCTATACATTCAACCCTCAACCTAACCCACGTCAACCCTAATCCCTTCACCCTATACCTTAAACCCTCAACCCTCAACCCTCAACCCTCAACCCTTAAACCCTCAACCCTAATCCCTCAACCCTATACCTTAAACCCTTAATCCCTCAACCCTGAACCCTCAACTATAAACCCTCTACCCTATACATTACACCCTCAACCCTTTTCCCTCAAACCTCAACCCTATACATTAAACACTCAACCCTAAACCATAATACCTATATCCTAAACCCTCAATCCTCTACCCTATACATAAAAACCTAAAATCTAATCCCTCAACCCTATACCCTCAACCCTCAACCCTAAAACCTCAACCCTTAAACCCTCAGCCCTCTACCATATGTGTTAAATCCTCAACCCTAATCCTTCGACTCAATACCTTAAACCCTTAATCCCTCAACCCTCAACTCTTCAACCCTTAATATGTCAACCCTCAATTGTAAACCCTCTACACTATACATTAAATCATCAACACTAATCCCTCAACCCTATACCTTAAGCTTTCTAAACCCTTGACCCTCGACCCTAATCCCTCAACCCTCAACCCTTAAACCAAAATCCCTCTATCCTCAAACCTTAAACCCTCTATCCTATAAATTATACACTCAAACCTAGACCTTGATCCCTATACCCTCAACCCTAGTCCCTCAACCTTGAACCCTCAATGATCTACCCTATACATTAAACCCTCAACCCTAATCCCTCAACTCTCAACCCTAAAACCCTAAACCCTCAACCCTTATAGCCTCATCCCTTAAACCCTAAGATCTATACCCTCAAACTTTAAACCCTCAACCCTCAAACCTCAATCCTTAAACCCTCAACCCTCAACTATCAACCCTATACCTTAAACCCTAATCCCTAATCCATCAACCCTTAAACCCTAATCCTTCAACCCTCAACCCTAATCTATATCCCTCGACCCTCAACCCTCAACCCTCAAACCTCAACACTCAACCGTAAATTGTAAACCATCTACCCTATACATTATACCCTCAACCCTATATGTTAAACCATAAACCATCAACCCTTGACCCTAATACCTCAACCCTCAACCCTTAAACCATCAAACCTCAACCCTCACCCCTCTATCCTATAAATTAAAACCTCAACCCTAATCCATCCATCCTATACCTGAAACCATAATCTCTTAACCCTCAACCCGTAAACCCTCAACCCTTAAACCCTAATCCCTTAAACCCTCAACCCTTAAACCATAAAACCTTATCCCTTAGTCCCTAAACCCTTAAACACTTAACCCTTAAATTCTAATCCCTTAACCCTCAACCCTAAAATCTCAACCCTCAACCCTTAAACCTTAAACCCTAAACCTTCAAAACTATACCATAAACCCTAATACATCAACCCTCAACTCTTAAACCCTAATCCCTCAACCCTTAAACTCTAATACCTCAACCCTTAAACCATAATCCCTTAAACCCTCAACCCTAAATCCTTAAATCCTCAACCCTCAACCCTCAACCCTCAACCCTCAACCCTTAAACCCTTATCCCTTAAACCCTCAACCCTAAACCCTCAATCATCAACCCTTAAACCCTCAAACCTCAACCCTAATCCATCAACCATCAACCCTTAAACCCTAAACCCTCAACCCTTAGACCCTCAACCCTTAAACCCTCAACCCTCAACCCTCAACCCTCGACCCTTAAACCCTAAACCCTACAACCAAAACGCTCAACCCTATAATTAAGCCTTAACCTATCAACCCAGTATATTAAACCCTAATGGACCTATAACCTATATGACTTGACCTTGGAAACTCAACCTTGAACATTATCCCTCAAACCTCAAACCTCTACCCTATACCCTATACCCTATACCCTCAAACCTATACTTTTTCGCTAAACCCTCAACCCTCATCCCTATGCCTTATACCCTCAACCTTAAACCTTGAACCCTATACCTTAGATACTCAACCTTGAACATTAACCCTTAGCAGTAAACCCTCAACCCTTAACCTTATAATTAAGCCCTAATCCCTCAATCCTCAACCCTATATCATAAACCATGAACCCTACAACCTCAACCCTCATCCCTATACCTTATAACCTCACCTTTATACCCTAAACCATAAATATTTTTCCTCAACCTTATACTTAAACCCTAAACCATAGACTCTCAACCCTTCATCCTATGCCTTATACCCTTAATCCATACCATTAACCCTAAACCCTAATCCCTATATGTTACACACTTAATATTATACACACACCAAGATGAATATTATCCCTCAACTGTAAACCCTCAACCTATACCTTATACCCTCAACCTTAAATACCCTAAACCCTAAACTCTACAACCTCAACCCTCATCCCTATACCTTATACCCTCACCCCTATATACCCTAAACCCAAAACCCTTACATACATACATACATACATACATACATACATACATACATACATACATACACGCATGCATACATACAAGCATAAACACATACATACATGCAATCATACATTCATACATACCTACATAGATATAAGCATACATACATAAAATCATACATTCATATATATACATTTAAGCACACACAAATGTACATACATACATACATACATACATACAACTATATATACAAACATACATACATCAAACATCCATTTAACAAACATGCACAGCAATAATTTCAAGTGAGACATAACACAAGCACTTTATAATGCACTCGTGTTATGCCTTGCTTTAGGAAACGTAAAGCAAAACAAAGTAGACACAAGAAAAATGTAAGGTAAGCCATAACACAAGCACACTATAGTGTGCTCACATTATGTCTTGCTTTGGGAATCCCCAAGCATTTGTCTTAGGTTTGTTTTGGATTTCCAACCCGAAGGCTTAGAGTGCCTTCCCAATGTCCAAGGACGCGTTTTTGTATATTCTACAAAATTTCACATAATATCGTTCCCGCTAACCATCAGGTTTGCACATGTTTCAAGGTTGAGTAAACCAAACATCTAGGTAATGTTAGGTTCTGTCTTAGCTATTTAACAATGTATTTTTTTTCACATTTTTACTATGTTAAGGATTTCATCTTTAATTTCTTTTGTTTGTATGTCTGCTTTTTGTCAAAAACCAATGTTTGGTATTTTTTACTTTATTTTTTAACCATTCATTGAAATTTCAAATAAAGTACATTTTTATAAACTAGACTCCATTCTATACATATTAAAAAAATGATTTTTTATTATTTTTCAAAAAATATAGGGGTAGCATGACCAAATTTTTGTTTTCTCAGGATTTGTTCACTTTGAAAATTAGTAAAAATTCATATATTCGTTAAAAAATTATCAAAAAAATTGGCACAAACTACATGATGTTACTAATTTCTCACTTAAGCAATTTTAAAAATAAAAAAAAAGTTAACCTTTTGAGGGAGCCACAAAATACGCTATATTATGTTTTTTGACAAAAATAGCACCAATTTCTATGGCTCCATTTTTTGAACCCCTTAATCTCTACCATTTAAAAAAAATAGTAGTTTAAAAATTAGAATCGGAGCTATATGGACCTTCTTCTTATTACATCTAAAAATGTTGAGTGTAACTATCCTCAATTTCCCATCCAAGGTCAACATTTCTTGATTTAAAAAAAAAGTGGCCGCTTAAGACCCCTTTTTAGCCCCTCATCTTTGTGCACTTACCCCAATGTTGTTAGAAATAATATTCCATTAGATACCCCAAGGAACATACTTATCGAAAATCGAACAAGGGAGAAGTGAACCGATGAACACCGATGCCTTCAATCCAAAAACTATTTGTAGATGACATGGTGAGTAACAATCCTTACAAGAAAAAATAAAATTAGAGATTTCCTATACTGACTACATAAAATTCACAAAGATGAGTGAGCCATAGAAGAATGGGTCATACAAAAGAAAGGATCTAAAGCATAATTTGGGAAAACTAGTTGCAACACATGGTTTGATGGGAGTAATAAGATATCAGATAGAACATGGTCACAAAATATGGAAACTTATTTCTTGCTCAATCCTATGATAGAGGAAGATGTGGTTCAACTTACCTATTTACATCTCGAAGGGGAAGCCTATGAATGGTGGTTTCATGGGTGTGCTACCCAAGAAAATGATCAAATACATAGATTTGATGAATTAAAAAGGAGAATTCTTGATAGATTTGAGTTAAAGGATGAATAAGAATATTCCAGAAAGCTGTCCATGATCAAACAATATCACTTAGTAGATGATTATAATGGAGTTTCAAAAATTAGTGGTCATGGTTCCCAAACTATTAGAAAAGAGGATTATGCATCTCTTCATCACCAAGCTCACCGAACCTCTTAGGGGGTTTATGAAATCATTTGCACCAATCTCTTTACAAGAGGCTATAAAAAGGGCTCTAACCCTTGAGCCATCCATTATGACAAATTTTTTCTCTATCCACCTAAACCTAGTAAATGGAACTCCAAAGGTGGTTTTAAAAAAATCACTACATGCTTTGATATTGACACCCAAGTATGCAACTCCTAATGTGGTGAAGAAGGTAGATGAAGAGACTAGGAACGGGCTCTAAAGGAAGAAAATTTGTTTCTACTATAGAGAGCCATGGGTTTTGACACTCAAATTTCTTGGTAAGGGGCAAGTTCACAATATAAAAGTCATTTCTAATAAAGAATTAGAATTAGATGGGTCCAAAGAGTTTCATGATCCAAAAGATATCCCTCTAGGAGAGGAGGATAAGGAGAAGGATAATGGTGGCATTATAGCATCTCTATCTAGCACACATAAATACCATTCATTCAAGGTCTAAGGAGTCCTTGTCGGATAAAGAGTGACTATCCTGATTGATGGAGGAGCTACCCAAATCTTCATTGATGAGGGACTTGTGAGGAGAAGAAGGCTGGATGCGAAGAATTTTGAAGGCTTCACTATCACTTTAGGGGATGGGTATAACTTACCTTGTAAGGAGAAATTCTAGAACTTGGACATAACTTTTGGAGATCATAAGGTCTATGATGACTTCTATGTTATTTTCTTGTGTGAAATTAATGTAATTTTGGGTGTGTAGTGATTACATTCAATGGGTAAGTAAAATACAAACTACCAAATGATGGAGCTCAAGTTTAAAGCCATTGGGAAGGATGTGGTTCTAAAATGAATGGCTAATGGAGGTCCACAAGTAGTATCAACTAGGAGAATGGAAATGATCTTCTGGAAGAATCTTGAGTTGTTTAAAAACTGCTAGTCATTTGGTAATTTAAAAAGAATCTTTTGAAGGTAAGAATGGTCAAGTTCATATGGATATATATAAGATTTTAGCTAAGCATATTTTGTTTTTTAGTGACATGCCTCCCAGACTACCGCTAGATAGAGGTTTCCACTATATCATAGAACTTCATGAGCTATGATCAAAGCCAATTATGACCACTCCTTATCACCACCATGGATGCATAAGGAGGAGGTAGAGAAAGAAATAAAGGTGTTGTTGGAGATGGGATACATCTAACCAAGATCTAGTCCTTTCACATCTTCTGTGGTGCTAGTAAAGAAGAAGGGTGGTACCTTACAAATGTGCATAGACTACCAGGAATTGAACAAGAAGACCATTAAGAAATGGTACCCCACATATCATGGATATATGAGTTGATTGATGAGCTACACAGTGTAGTATATTTCTCAAAGATTGATTTGAGGTCTAGATACCACCAAATCCGTATAAGGAAAGAAGATGTACATAAGACTATTTTTTGATGTCACTATGGGAATTTTAAGTTCCTAGTTATGCCCTTTGGTCTCACTAATTCTTTCCAATCATGCATGAATCATTTTTTTGGTAAGAACTTGAGGAAGTTTATGTTTTTTTAATTATGATATTTGATCTATAGAAAAACATGGGAAGAACATTTGAAGCATTTGGATATAGTATTGGGAATTCTAGAACAATAGTCTCTCTTTGCAAAGATGTCCAAATGTGAGTTTGGATCAAAAGAGATATTTTATTTGGGATGCGTCATAAATACTGAAGGAGTCTAGGTTGACCAATAGAAGGTTCAAGCTATTCTTGACTTGCCACTACAAACTTGTCCCTAGCTAAGAGGTTTCTTTGGACTGTGTAGCTATTACCAGAGGTTTATCAAAGGATTTTCTTAGACTACAACACCGCTCACCAATCTGACTAAAGAAAGTTCTTTTGAATGGACAGAACAAGAACAAAGAACCTTTGAGAAGATAAAAGAGGTAATGAGTTATTTTCCAGTTCTTACAATTCCTGATTTCTCACTTCCATTTTTTGTAGAATGTGATGCTTCCAGTGAAGGAATTGGAGTGGTACTATCTCATAAGGGACACCCCATAACATTTAAAAGTAGGAAATTAAGGGACAATGAAAAGAGATATCCCATATATGATAAAGAGAAGCTAGCTATAATGCATTCCTTGGAGAAGTTTCAACAATAATTAGTGTGTGAAAGATTTGTGGTCAAGATAGACCAAAATAGTCTAAATTTTTTCTTGAACCAACAAAATTTGAATGATAAGCAACAAAAATGGGTGAGAAAACTACAAGCATATGATTTTGATATTGAATATTTCAATGGAAAGAGGAATATTGTGGCGAATGCACTCTCTAGGAAACCTACACTATGTTGTGTGTCCATCACATCAACTGATTGGAAGGTTTCCATCATGGAGGAGTATGCTAAGGATCCTTTTTCTAATGGAATTTTGGAATGTGCTAAAAATGTTGACTAGTATGTGATGCCAGAAGGTTTGATTCTCTTCAAGAATAAAGTGTTCCTAGTTCTTAGATCGAAGGTAAAAGAGAAGATATTAGAGGCTTACCATAATGCACCAACAATAGGGAAGCATGGATTCTATAAAAAATACTGGTAGATTAGGGAAAGGTTCACTTGGAAAGGCCTTAAGGAGGATGTTCTCTCACACATCAGGGAATGTGTCACATGTCAATAGAAATAAGGGGAACAAGAGTTGTTAGCTAGGCTATTGCAACCTCTTCCCATTCTGGAGTATAAATGGGAGAGTATCTCCATGGATTTCATTATTGGATTACCCAAAGTGCAAGGCTAAGACTGCATCTATGTTGTAGTGGATAGATTGACTAAGTATGCTCATTTATTCTTCATCTCCAGTGCCTATAAAGCTCCACAAGGTGCAAAACTATTCTTCAAGGAAGTTTTCTAGTTGCATGGGCTACCCAAGAAGATTGTCAATGATAGAGACAACTGATTCCTTAGTACTTTTTGGAAGGAAGTAATCCATCTACTAGGCACCAAGCTCACCCCTAGAAAAAGCTATCATCCCCAAATTGATGGGAAAACTAAAATTGTAAACAAGTGGTTAGAAGGATACTTGAGGAATTATACCACTAGTCAGTAGGAAACTTGGATCAAATGGTTGTGTTTTGGAGAGTATTGCTACAACACAATTCATCACATATTCATTGGAATGTATCCATTCAAAGTGATCTATGGATATGATGAATTAACCTTTGTAGAGTTAGAACGAATAGACAATAGAGTTCCGACAGTGCAAGTCATTTGGTAAATCAAAATTGAAAGATATTTTGAGAACTCTCAAGGATCATCTACAAGTTTCCCAGAGTTATAAAAATATGAATGTAGATAGGGAGCACATAGAAAGGCCATTTGAGGTGGAAAATATGGTCTTTATAAGGTTGCAACACTATATACAGTCGTTTATCAAGAAAGGTGGATCAGAGAATCTCAAGCCTAAGTTCTATGGGCCATATTTAATATTAAGATAATCCAAAAAGTTGGAGAAGTTGCTTATGAGGTGGAGCTTCTAGTAGATGGTAAAATCCATAATGTCTTCCATGTTTCATGTTTGAAGAGGGTTTTGGGATTGAATATATCATCTATTGTGGAGTTACCGCTACTTTATGATGAGGGGAAACTCATCCTTATTTCAGAAGCTATGGTTGATACTAGGGTAAAAAATCTAAGGAATCAAAATATAACTAAGTATCTTTTCTATTGGAAGGATTTTCCAATTGAAGATGCTACCTAGGAAGGGCCTGAAATTCTAGAGCATCCAAATTTTCATTGCTTGAGGACAAGCAATTTTGGGAAGGGAGGATTTGTCATGACCCTTTTTCTGGAAAGACAATTACAAAGTGGAATCTAGGAATCCTACTACATTCCTCTAAAAGAGCATATTTCAGCTTGTAGTTTGGAACATAACATCTGTAATAATGGCCTCACATCATATCAAGAGCTCAAGGAAAAATGATCATATACTAGAAAGATATTTCCATCATAAGATGCCCAATTTAGGGTCACTATACTGGAGCAAGATTGATTCTAGGAATCCTTCGCATTCCTCCATAGGAGCATATTCTGGCTTACAATTTAGAACATAGCATCCATGATGACACCTCCACATCACACCCAAATATCATGAGAAATGGATTGGGCACTAGAAAGATATTGTTATTAGGAGATGAGTGTGTCAAGTAAATGACACCTACTTAAATAGGCATAATGAATAAGACACCTCCAGATCATGCGACATCAATTGTGAAGTTTCAAGAAGGAGGAAGGGGTGAGGGGAGCAAGTGGATAGGTTCATAGGGTGGCACACTAATTCTAAAATAATCTAATTTGGCCTAAAGGCAGACCTAGTGTAGCATGTGTTATTCAAATTTCTAAGCTTTGGCACCATTTTGGCTCAATGTCGACCTGTTCCTTAAGGGAAATTGTAAGCATATAAATGTAGGAAGTTAATTCATGTAAGGGGCATCAAATTATTATGTCATTTTTCTATATTTTGGGACACTTGTGTTCTAAACCATTTTTCAGATGAAAACCCATAGGAGTTTGTGTTCATTAGATGAAAACTCAATGTTCGCTAGGGTCAGAGGGTGAAATCCTTTTGGTTATTGAGGGAATTATCAATCAGGGATTGCATTTGAGCTTCAAGGATTCTATAAGGATGTTAATAATATTGTTTTTGATCTATAGTCATTCTATATATCTTTCCAGATCATTAAACATTCTTTGTTAAAATTTTATGTTAGGGACATTATTCTCAAATCCCCATGAAAGATGGCATTATTTGGTCTCTTTGCTATCAACATTTTCAATAATAAAACATCATAGATATAAAAATCACCTTGAGTAGAAACCATTCCATTCACCCTATATTATGCAATCAAGTCAAACTATTAGAAGCATTTGAATATGAATACTAAAGGAGGGGAACCCCATGATTTAGAAAGAATACTTGGTGTAATGTACCCTATGGTGCATTTCAAACCTCTGAAATCAATAGAGATGAGGGAATTTTCCCCCATTAATTTGGATATTCTAAAATTTGACAAATGAGCCACTATTTCTTCACTTAAAAACACATTGCTTGGTTTTATATCATAATGCACTATTTTCTCACCACACCGGTGATGAAGATATTTGATGGAAGGTGCTATATCCAAAGCTATATGTAGTCATTCCTTGAGCCCTAATTCACAAGAAGAATGATCTGAGGGATATAAATTCTTTTCTAAGCTACCACTATTCATAAATTCAAATATTAAACCTTTGAAGGTGTCGGTGGAAAAGGTGGTTATAATTTTAACCACATTCCTATGTCGAACATTTCTCAGATCCATACATTTTTCTATTAAATTCTTGTGGGAGCGCTTATTCGTTGAGTCCAAAATCCTCACACCAACTTCCTTGCCATCATCCAAAATCCCTTTATAGACTAATCCAAAATTACTCCTTCCCAACAAGTTGAATTCACTAAATCTTGTTGTTGCTCTGTCAATTTCTTCATAGGATTTTTTTTTAAATTGATGTTCAATTACCAAAAAAATAATAAGTCTAGATACAATATATATGTCATGACTAGGATAGTCACATCAGTTATAACATTCCTTCCAAGCTATGAAGTAGCATAAACTAGTTTCAAAATATTACATCTTTTCTTAAAATAGTTCAAATTGAGTAAAGCTTTTTCAAAACAATAAAGCCAATACAATTATCACTTGTCCTTATTGGGGACATTTCTGCTCAACCTATATGAATCAAACCCTAGAATAGCCCCATTTGGTGGTGAAATATGATTCTAGCTTGATGTACCAAAGTTTTGATGAGTCACTTATAAATCTATAAGAACATCCCTCTGTATCTCGTATTGATGGGGCTTAGTATATTTGTTCTAAAATTCTATGTATTCATTCTGAGATTTAGGATTGATATCCCTCAGACCTTAGGGCCGGTAATTTGCATCTTGAAGGTTCCCTTTATACAATGGTGCTTCTCCATCCTCTAGGATCTTTAGGAACCTGTCTGAAGGTATTTTTAAAGTTAATGTTACATGTTCAACAATAGAGAGATAAGTGAGTCTACAGTTGGACTCAGTAAGGATCCTCTATTTTCCTTGGTATAGATGTTTATTCCCTTTTTCCACAAAAACCAAAGGATTTCAACAATTAAAATAGATCATAGGACCTTTTTCTTAGTGTTAATTTTTTGACATACCCAAAAAAAAATTTAAACGATGAGATGTTATTCCTACAATCCCACCCCTAAAAGTTCCTAAAAAACTTTGGCCATATAGCTATGTCACAAATAAAAAAATGTGTTCAATATCTTCATTATAGTTACACACAAGACAAAACAAAGGGTTAGCACCAATAACAAAATTTAAAAAAAGCAACAAATACCTAAACCAACATTTTTTTGGCTATACTTTCCTTGACCAATACGTTTTTTATGATTTCATACTATTCTTTAGCCCCTAGATCTATATTCCAAGGCTATTTAACATGAATAAGCACCTCTTGGAGTGAGTAAGCATTTTGTATAGACCAATAGACTTAACATCCAATAGTGGGGTACAATCATTCCATTTAAGAAAGCCATATTTGCTTTCCTCATTGTTAACATCAATCAAAAAATGCATGATTTAAGGACTTTTTGATTACAAAGAATGTTCTTTTATTTGATATCTTGCAAAAAACAAAATTGATGCATAATAGATTGAGTATGAAGATGTATTTTTTTGACAGACTTGCAATCTAATAGCAAAGGGAAAGATAGCTATTACTTTATCTTTGTAGTTTTTCCTCTATTTTTTCAAGCATCTAGTTCCACATATTTTAGAGAGATGGATTTACAGAGAACAAGATGCCTAAATACCTTGCAATTTTTTTTGGGTCATGCCAATGCCAACCAAATTATAGAACCAAATAGGAGGATCACATTTATAGCTTAAGAGGATTGATTTTTTGTTAGATATTTTGGAGCTAGAAGCTTGACAAAATGCACTGAGCTTGCTAACAAGATTATCCATATTTCTTTTAGATAATTCAGAGAATAAGGCTATGTCATCAACAAATTGGATGTTGATTATATTGTAGTTATCTAGTAAAGCTACCCCCTTAACAGGCTTCCCTAATCTTTCAGTCCTCAATAAATAATACATTACTCTAGCAGCAATGGTGAACAAAGTTGGGGCTAAAGGACATCCTTGTATTATAGACCTTCCCAAAGAGAAGGGATCTATGAGAGCACCATTCACTTCAATTTAAGCATTTACATATTTGAATAATAACTTAACCATTTTGCAAAATTCCACTAGAAATCCAAAAGATTCAAGCACAACAAATATAAAAAACCACTCTATCATGTCATAGGCTTTTTCAAAGTCAAGGAGAAGTATCCCAACTTCTTGATTGCTTCTCTTGGCCCAATTTAGGGCTTCCCAAATTGTTATTAATTTTTATAATATATACCTACTTTTAATAAAACCAATTTGAGTGTGGTTAATTATTTTAGGTAGGATATCTGTTAGTCTCTTAGCCAACAATTTAGCCAAAAAAAATTTAAGAGACATTTAACAGGGTGATGGGCCTCTAGTTTCTTATATTGCTCTTGTCCATCCTTTGGTAGTAGTTTTATTATACCCTTGTTTATTTCTGCCACCAAGGAGCCTCTATTATTTCCTTCTTGATACACCCTAAATAGGTCATCTACAACCCAATCCATGTTTTCTTTGTAGAATTCAACAGGCCAAGTGATTTCCCATTTGGAAGGGATAAAATGACATTCCTGATTTCTTCTTTAGAGATTTTCATTTCCAATTTGATTTTCATTTCACCACTAATATTTTTGGGGATAATTTGTTTACACAATTCTTGAGCCTCTCCAACTTGAGAGCTCTTATCCTCATCATTAAACAAATCCCTATAAAACTTATATAAGATTTCTTTAATTTCATTATTGTCATTAACCTAGGCATCATCTTTTGAGAAAGGACCAATGGATTCAATAGCCTTGAGAGGGTTGAACTCTTTTTTTCATAGGATTTTTTTTGATGTTTAAGCCTAACAAATATGAGAGTTTACTGTAAAATCCACAAGAAGAAGGTCCTTATATCCAACCTATTTGTCCATACAAATCCCAAAATAAATATAAAAGGAGTAATACCAAATGCCCCAGCTGCTACTACCCCCATTACATCACTCAATGACACTATTTTTCCTTCCACATGCAGGTAAGGAGGATACATTTGACCTGAAAAGGTCAACATTTGCAATTACGGATATAACTGCACTACGAATTACAAAAGATGATCTTCATCCTCATCTATTGCTAGATTATTGAATTGAAAATTTAAGAAATGAAGGAATTTCAACCCTATACTTGAAAGGAAGGTGGAAGAAAGATCCAAATATCTCAAATTTTGTAGATTGCCAAGTGGATTGGGAACTGAACCTTCTAAGACATTTCTTGATAAGTTCAGTTATTGCAATGCATTGCAGTTTCCAAGTGTCTCTAGAATCACACCATTCAACCTATTGTGGGAATGTCTATAGATTGAACTCTCACAAGTCTACCAATCTCTCAACAGAGCACCCTATAGATAATTGAATGACATATTCAAATACAATTTTATGCCAGAGAGATTCACAACTGCTTGTGGTATGCTTCTAGTCAGAGAATTGTGAGACCCCTTGTAATTTTTTGCAGTAGCCTAAACTAACTGGTATCACATTTAACAAGTGGTTGTGATGAAGAAAGAGTCATTTTATCCATCCAAAATTGTAGATTGATTGATGAATTATGCAAGAAAGTTTGTTATGGCTAATCTTCAATAGATGCAAATGTTCTAACTAACCAAATTCATCAGGGATAGTAACAACAAACTAGTTTTTTAGGAGAAACAACCATTCCAGATTTTTAAGCCCTTTCAATCATGGAATTGTACCATTCAAATGATTTACTCTAGAATAAAGAAGGGTTAAATTAATGAGAGCTTTGTTAGTTGCTACCTGTATACCACATTTCACATTTTAAGTTGATAGAAGAGCTTTGTTAGTTGTTATAGTTGTAAGTTTCTTGATAGACATGTATGTAAAATGTGAAATTATAGACAAAGCATTTTTTTATTTAACAAAATGTCTAAAAAAAGTGTTAATCTCATGGAATGTCATGAAACTTTTTGGCTAAAAATTGAAAATAAATATTATTTTTTATGAGAATAAAATATTTTTTAAAGAATTTTATTTTTGTTAGGAAAAGGTGTGTTGTACATCTTATAATAATGTATTTATGTTAATTATTCTTGAGGCCACTTAATGTTGCATGTAACATTGGGACATAAGTTAAATTGTAAAAATGTAATTATTTATTATTGGGGAAAATAATAAATAAAGCACACAATATTAAATAAGGGGACATGGTTTGCAATCTCATGGTTTTAGTCACATGGTTTTGTGTAATACCACTTAGTGGTTTTGTGGGAGCTTGCTTCTATATAAGCAACCACAAAGGTAGTTATTGTGGGATGCAATTTTGCATGTTAGCTTTGCTTAGCATTTGCAAGGGTTTGAAGCATGACACAAGATGTGTGGTTGCATGCTTGTTCACATGGATTGCTTGGAGAGGGCTTGTTGCTTCAATGGTGTTCAAGGAGACATAGAAGATGTATTGTAATATTTATTGTTGAATAATACATGAGAGATGGATGTTTTTGGAGGCTGGGTTTTTTCCCTCTTGATGGTTTTCGTAGGGTATATCTTGTGTCATATTTTCATGGTTATGTTGTCTATTTTCTTGCATGTGGATTCTGAATACTTAAATGGATAGATTTCTTTTTGGGTTATTGGAAATTCTCTTTAATTGGCTGCAAGTTTCCAACAAGTGGTATCAGAGCTTTGGTTATGGTTGTATAACCCTTGGTTGAGAAAAATCTTGTTTAAGTTTGAATATATGTGTTACATGTGAGAATCAAGGACATGGAAAGATATGAGGGCTTTGCAGGTTGTATATTGCAGATCTGAGGGTTTTGGGTTTGCTATTATGATGGGTTGTTCGCAGATTTTGGATGTGAAATTTTGAGTGAAATGGGTTTCTTGGTTTTGTATTCAAATGGGGGTTTTGGGGGTGAACTTTCATAGATGATCTCCTAGCCCAAAATAGGCCTCACGGTTGGACTTGGGTTGGCCAAGAGACGTAAATTGATATATAATTTTACCTATTTCTATTATTGGAAAAAATTGCAATTTTTTTTTGTAAAAGGCCCAATTTGTAGGCCGTACAAATTTTTACAAAAAAAATTAAAATCCAGAAAGAAAATAAATTTTTCCATCAATCAAAAGAATCACCATGCAAAAGAGATTAAAAAAATAAAATTGAATAGCCAAAAAGGCTTTTTTATTGAAAGTTTTTGAAAAAATAAAAGAAAAACAAAATAATTTTTTTTGGGGAGGGCAGACCCCCCCTTCCCCCTCGCCCTGTGTACTCCCCTGCAAAGTCTGCCGATGGCAGTCCTATCGGCTACCACCGATAGTCTATTGGTATGGCCATTGGTGGGGCTCAACATAACCACCAACCCCCTTTTTTATGGAGTTGAAAAAAAATGAAATTTTTTATTAAAAATTAAACCCTCCATTTGAATAAAAATCCACCATGAATTCTTTCAGGCCCATGCAATTTTTATTAATGTTTGGAAATTAAACAATTTTTTATATAAATTTGGGTCCACCACTAGGGAAGTGGCGTCACCTAGGTGGGGCCGCCGCCCAGCCACCAAGGGTGGCTAATTTTTTTTTCCTCAGGTGTAAACTATTGTTTTACTTTGGAGGGGCATAACTCTCACCCAGATTGTCCGTTTTTTGACTTCTTGGACTCATTGGAAAGCCGACTTAGAGATCTATGCTGTGGTGAGAAATATTTCTTTAGATAATGAAATTTTGATAGTATTTTGATTGGTCAAAGTCAGGTGTTCTATTTGAGCTTTGAGAGGTGATATTAGGTGCATACGGAGTTGGATTTTGGACTTCAAATAGTCAACAAGAATCTTGTTTAGAGCACTACACAGTGGATTAGGTTTGGAGTTATTTTGGCATGGTTTATTTGTTATTTTATTTATCTAAGTTGTTTATGGGTTTCTTTGACTATGGTGATACTATGAGTTTATGGATGATCGAATCTTGGAGATTTGATGTTGGATTAATTGTATGCTCAGATTATTCTCATTTGACATTGTTATTAGTATATGGTTGGATTTGTATGTTGCATTATTGTATCTACAAGTTGTGCAATGTTGTAGGCGATCTATACTTACATGTTTATTTTATGACTTGGACACATGTTATCTTTTCCCATTGATATTTTAGTGTTGATGCATGTTCAATTTTGGTGGATTGATTTAGTCACTTGGTTTGCTGGTTTTATTGTCATATTGAGGAGCTGAGATGGTATTACCAAGTACAATCATGATATGAGACCTATGTAGTTGACTATGATTATGTAGATATGTGGACATAGTTGGGTTGAGTTGTTACATTTGGTGGTGATCATGGTGTCATGGATGTTTCTTGTGATCTAGAGACTTTGGCATGTCATGATGGATTATGCAGGTGCATTGTTCGTGGTGTTGGTTTGGTTCCTGATTATGGTTGTGATAGTGTATCTTCATGGTATGAGGATCATGGTTTTACTTTTCCTTTTGGGAGATCTTGTTATATTTGAGTTCTTTGATTGTGTGAGGGCCTTTGGTTGATCTTCATGAGGATATTGCTATCATGATGTCATGGATAGCTTGATTACACTTTTTAGTGGGAGCTTTTGATAGTGATGGTTTTGGGAACGGTGGATATGTTTATGATGGTTTGGCGGTTGTAGGTATCTTCTTGGCTTGGAGATTTCGGTTCTACTTGTTATGTTACTAATATTTCAATTGTGTGTGTAGACCTAGATGATCTTCATGAAGAGTATGGTTGTCACAATGCCATGTGTGACTCAGTATCATAGTTCAATGGGAGTTGTTGGGAGTGATGTGGATGCATCAATTGGTATGGATATCTTCATGTGATTGGAGATATGGTTTCTTGGTTTAGAGTGTTTTTCTATTATGTCTTGGTTTACTCTTGATACGCGTTTAGATTTTGGCATGGTACTTGTTCTCTTGAGACCAGGATGTATATATATGTTATAGTGCATGTGATCTCCTAGGAGGAGATGGTTAGATCATGTTGTCATGTTTATGTTCCTAATTCATGATTGAAGTTTTGACATTGATGTTGTGTGGTTCTCTTTGTATTGGGTACATTAATCATTTCCTTGATTACTTCATGATGGTGCTATGTTGCATTTGGAGTTTGGAATGGATTGGTTGGTTACAGGTACTCATGGATACTTGGAGACATAGGTGAGGCTTGAGTTCTCTTATGGTTAGAGACATGGGTTGAGATGGTTACTCTTGATGAGATTTCAGCAGGAAGTCTAAGGAGCCTACACCTTTGTTGGACATGAGTTCAACATGGACCTATGAGGAGAGTGTTCCTGGATGAGTCATGATGACTTGGATATCTTGGAGGAGCATTCCCATTCCCCACTCTTGGTCTTCTTGATGGTTTTACTTGAGAGGTATTGCCCATTGTTTCTTTTAGGTGCTTCATGTTTATACTTTATCTCCTCATACATAAGGATCTTGAGCTATGGATATATGGTTTTGGAGGGTTCATTTGAGGAGTGTGAGCATGTTTATCTCCTTATGAATTGTGATTAAATTCATTGGCGTTGATTTAGGAGATGTATTGGGCTTATATCCTTCATTGGGAATGGATTTAGTTTGATCTTCTTTGGTTATGAGAGGCTTACATCCATGTTGATTACATGATACATATGTTATGTTTGATCTTGGAGATTGAACAATTGGGTGTTGTTATGGATTTTCTTTTGGGGTGTTGTGGAGGAGATCATACTTGACATAGTTGGATTTTAGAGGTGTATGTAGGAGAATTTTCTTACATGTTATTGATATATAGGTTTGTATATCATTGTGGATGATTCCTTGTTACTACATGATGTAGTTTACACTTTCTATATGATGCTATTGGTAGACTTGGTATGCCTTGATCTTTTTTAGATTTTCATTACCCATGCAGTGGGAGCTCTTCGATTTGTATGTCATTCTTTGACAGGTTTTGCACATGGAGTTTATGATTGCAATTTATGGGTGTATATGTTTATAGCATGAGTTTAATATGTTTTGTATACCTTGGAGGTATGGATAGTTTGATGCATTGACACTTGATGTGGGTGTTATTTCAGCTATGGGTTTGTGTATCTTGATAGCTACTGGTGCATATTGATACCTTTGGATTGAGTGTTGTGTTTGGCATATTAGTTGAGTAGGAATTATGCTTCATTGTGATAGATTGTGTGGCTTCTCTATTGGATGGATTCTTATCTTTGTTCTTTCACATGATGGAGGACGAGAGCATTCATGCTTGGGATGATGGTCACTTTGATTCTTGTTACAGGTATCTTGATAGAGCACATGGAGCACTTTGATTCCATGATGGTATATGTGGCTATATGGATTGTTCATTTCATTCATGTTTCGAGGTTACTTGTTCCCCTTATGCAATACATACAAAAAGTGGGAGAATGTTAGGAAAAGGTGTGTTGTACACCTTACAATAATGTATTTATTTTAATTATTCTTGGGGCCACTTAATGTTGCATGCAACATTAGGACATAAGTTAAATTGTAAAAATGTAATTATTTAATATTGGGAAAAATAATAAATAAAGCACCCAATATTAAATAATGGGACATGGTTTGTAATCTCATGGTTTTAGTCACATTGTTTTGTGTAATACCACTTAGTGGTTTTGAGGGAGCTTGCTTCTATAAAAGCAACCACAAAGGTAGTTATTGTGGGATGCAATTTTGCATGTTAGCTTTGGTTAGCATTTGTGAGGCTTTGAAGCATGGAATAGGAAGTGTGGTTGCATGATTGTTCACATGGATTGATTGGAAGGGGCTTGTTGCTTCAATGGTGTTCATGGGGACTCAGAAGATGTATTGTAATATTTATTAATGAATAATACATGTGAGATGGATGCTTTTGGAGGCTAGGTTTTTTTCCTTCTTGAGGATTTTCCCAAGGTATATCTTGTGTCATATTTTCATGGGTATGTTGTCTATTCTTTTGCATGTGGATTCTGAATACTTAGATGCATAGATCTCTTTATGGGTTATGTGGAAATTGTCTTTAATTGGCTGCAAATTTCCAAAAAAATTAACAAATTAATTAATTAATTTATCATTGTATTCAATTTTTAATTGAAATATTAATTTGAGATTGTGTAACTTTATATTGTTTTTTAAAATGATAAAATTTTATTAATACTTAAATCAAATGAATTCGAAGTTCTAACTTAAAAAATAATGACTAATCTTTTTGCATTCTCAATATTAATATGAAATTCATCTTTCTATAAAGTCATATAGATAGCAAGGTATATCTTTTAAGACATGCAATTCTTTATTCTTTTGTTGAAGGACATATACATTACTATACCTTATGATTATACCATGATTTTATATGTTTATATCCTATGTATTGTATATTTGTTATTGCTATATTGCATGATGATATATCACTACTTATGACATCTCTTTTGTGATTCTTACAATTTTAATATGATTCAGCTTGTTATGAGTCCATCTCTCTCACTCGTTCTTGTCCTTACATTGATGGATAACATTGATGAAAGCGTTGTGAATTTAAACAAAGAGTCATAATTAGAGCCCTTGAAAGAGACTTTCTTGAGTTATTTTAGCCTCACCCTATTTATTAGTGGAGTGCCCAACCTTTAAATCCCCAATTCAAACCTTTTGTTAGTTTTCCTAATTACATTCAACAATATTTCTATAAGGAAGGGCTAAATGCTATAGAGATTTTCTCTAGGAATATTTCAGGAGCTTTAAGGTTAATATGGAAAGGTGTTCTATCTGATGGGACTCATGTAACTATTAAACAACAAAAATGGAAAGTTTTGTGAAGGAGATAAGCATGCTTTGGCAATTGCATCATCCCAATGTTGTCCAATTGCATGGGGTTTCAACATAGGCCTTCATGGTATACGATTACATGCTAATGGGCTCGCTTGCTCGACAAATTTTTTAGCCCAGGAGCATTCTCAACTAGAATATAAGGAGAAAAATCGGCATCATCATAGCGCACTTTATTGCTCATCTCCATGATGACTTTGGAAAATGGTTTTTGAATCTCCAAGTAAATTCTATCGAAATACTCCTTGACAAACATCTTACTCCCAAGTTTTGTGGCTTTCCCTTTGTGAATCCCATAGATATGAATTCTGAATTACTGTCTTCTTTAGAGCAACAATATTTTCATCTAGCATTGTAATTTGAAAAATTCAGAATGTACAAGATTTTGGAATTATCTTACTAGAGCTCTTGATAGGTTGCAAATGGGAAAGCATTCCAGATTGCTTGCAGTCAATCTATAGATTGATTGAGACACAAGGATGTGAATGCATCCCAAGCTTGTTAGATAAACAATTGCAGGGGCAGGTAGGTGAAGAAGAGGTGATGAAAGGGGTGAAGCTCTCATTGGGCTATTTCACAAGGTCTCCATGGGAAAAACCAACCATGAACAGAGCGGTACTAGTGATGAAAGGACTGGTGGAGTTTTCTGATTTGCCAGCGAGTGGGAGCCTCAAAGGCCTCAAACTTGGCCAAAGATTGGGCATTAATTCAAAAGATCTAGTATGTGTTACAAGGATGAGAGAGATGATGACTACTTGGAAAATAGTCAAACAACGACATAATTTAGAGATTGGTAGGCAATACTTCCTCCTCTAAGCATAAGCAAAATGCCCTATTTTGGTATCTCTAGAAGACCGAAAAAATTAGCTTGATTTCAAACTTTATAAGCTGATGTTAACCTATTGTGTCACATCAAGTTAGAGTGACAAGTGCTTACCTTTTAGGCACCTTGTCTTATCCAAGGTACTTTCTACCTCTCCCTTTGGAACCTTCTCTTATCCACAAGACTCCACAATCATGTGAATTTTAAATTCATTTTTTATTCCTCCAAGGAATCTTCTCATCCCCCAAGGTACTTTCAAAGTACTTTCCCTTCCACATCATGTACCCTCCTTCCACCTCATTTACACATCATCTTTTTCGAGCCACTTCATATGTCACATGTCAAGATGTAAGGGCTTGTGAGTCCTCAACTCACCATATCCCTACATATTGGCCTTGTTGGTTTAATCTCAACCATCCATTTCTTTAGAGAGTTCAAAATTCTCTATAAATACCCCCCTCTTTTCTCTCATTTTAAGACTTTTGCATGCTATACCCAAACTCTTGTAGTTTTGTTATTTGAGTCCACACTTAGCATTTGCATCCATTGTCATACAATTCCAAATATCTTGCATCCTCATCTTTTGCCATCAAAGGAGAATAAAACATCAGAAATCAAGGGCCAACCAAAGAACAACTTGACAAGGTGAAATTTTCCATTTTGTTTTGTTAAGCTAATCATTTGTCCAATCTTGAGGTGTAGGGTGTTAATCTTTGTTTTCTTGCACTCTTTTGTTTGCCACTCATTTCCTAACATATATTTTCACCCGTTCACATTTCTGGCAGGCCTAGTCCCATATATCCTTCATGGGCAAGTTTTCTTCCTACCGGGTGTGCTTGAAATTTGAATGGGTGAAAATATATGTTAGAAAACAAGCAACAAAATGAAGACAAAACAATTGAAAAAGCAAGCAAAAATGGTTGTTTTAGGGTCTAGGAAGCCCATCCAAAGGAAATTATGCCCCTCTAAGGTCAAGTCCACCCCTACTAGGGTAGGTCCACCCTTCCAAAGAAGAACGGGTGAAAATGATCGAAACCAATGCAAAACGAAGATGAAACAACCGAAAAAGCAAGCAAAAACGGTTGTTTTAGGGTCCGTGAAGACTATCCAAGGGAAAGTCCACCCATCCAAGGTCAAGTCCACCCCTACTAGGGAAATTCTTCCCCTCAAAAGAAGAAAGGGAAAAAATGATCGAAAACGATGCAAAATGAAGAAAAAATAGCCGAAAAAGCAAGCAAAAATGGCTATTTTAGGGTCAGAGAAGACTATCCAAGCGAAAGTTCGCCCCTCCAAGGTAAAGTCTGCCCCTACTAGGGCAGGTCCACCCCTCCAAAAAAGAACAGGTGAATTTCACCTTGTCAAGTTGTTCTTTGGTTGGCCCTTGATTTGTGATGTTGTATGCTCCTTTGATGACAAAAGATGAGGATGCAAGATAGTTGGAATTGTATGACAATGGATGCAAATACTAAGTGCGGACTCAAATAACAAAACTACAAGAATTTTGCATGCCATAGCCAAACTCTTGTAGTTTTTCTATTTGAGTCCACACTTAGCATTTGCATCCATTGTCATACAATTCCAACTATCTTGCATCCTCATCTTTTGCAATCAAAGGAGCATACAACATCACAAATCAAGGGCCAACCAAAGAAAAACTTGACAAGGTGAAATTTTTCATTTTGTTTTGTTAAGCTAATCATTTTCCCAATCTTGAGGTGTAGGGTGTTAATCTTTGTTTTCTTGCACTCTATTGTTTGTCGCTCGTTTTCTAACATATATTTTCACACGTTCACATTTCTGGTAGGCCTAGTCCCATATATCCTTCATGGGAAAGTTTTCTTCCCACAAGGTGTGCTTGAAATTTGAACAAGTGAAAATATATGTTAGAAAACGAGCAACAAAATGAAGACAAAACAACCGAAAAAGCAAGCAAAAATGGTTGTTTTAGGGTCTAGGAAGCCCATCCAATGGAAATTATGCCCCTCCAAGGTCAAGTCCACCCCTACTAGGGTAGGTCCACCCCTCCAAAGAAGAACAGGTGAAAACGATCGAAACCAATGCGAAATGAAGACGAAACAATCGAAAAAGCAAGCAAAAATAGTTGTTTTAGGGTCTGGGAAGACTATCCAAGGGAAAGTCCACCCCTCCAAGGTCAAGTCTTCCCCTCCAAAGAAGAAAGGGAAAAAATGATAAAAACAATGCAAAATGAAGAAAAAAAAGCCGAAAAAGCAAGCAAAAATGGCTATTTTAGGGTCTGAGAAGACTATCCAAGGGCAAGTTCGCCCCTTCAAGGTAAAGTCCGCCCCTACTAGGGCAGGTCCACCCCTCCAAGAAAGAATAGATGAATTTCACCTTGTCAAGTTGCTCTTTGGTTGGTCCTTGATTTGTGATGTTGTATGCTCCTTTGATGACAAAAGATGACTCAGATGCATGATAGTTGGAATTGTATGACAATGGATACAAATACTAAGTGTGGAATCAAATAACAAAGCTACAAGACTTTTGCATGCCATAGCCAAACTCTTGTAGTTTTGTTATTTGAGTCCACACTTAGCATTTGCATCCATTGTCATACAATTCCAACTATCTTGCATCCTCATCTTTTGCCATCAAAGAAACATAGAACATCACAAATCAAGGGCCAACCAAAGAATAACTCAACAAGGTGAAATTTTCCATTTTGTTTTGTTAAGTTAATCATTTTCCCAATCTGGAGGTGTAGGGTGTTAATCTTTGTTTTCTTGCACTTTTTTATTTGCTGCTCATTTTCTAACATATATTTTCACCCATTCACATTTATGGCAAGCCCGGTCACATTTCTGGCACACCCGGTCCCATATTTTCACCCGTTTTGTACTCATTTTCTAACACATATTTTCACTTGTTCACATATATCCTTCATCCCTAACCTTCATCGTCACTCCCATCATCTTTCTTCCTAGTCACTCCTTTGAATGACTGGGGCATCTTTCCCAATCTAACCATATTCTTCCAGGTTCTATGTTTTAATATTATTTGAAATGATGCTACTTTGTAATACCATCTCAAAGAGGGGAAAAATGTATACATCTAAATTCAGACACTTTCATTTGTCCAAATTTATCCCCTTTCGTCTAAACATCCGTTCATTTGCATTAATTAAGTAATACTACTATTATTTAATTAATACCTCTAAATTTCTTCTAATCTCTAAGGTATTTAGTTAATAATTAAATACCTTATCTTCTTATCCTCCTTTCATCAAATAAGTTAAATAATTCCCTACATGTCACATCCTCCATCATTTTCATCTAATCCTAATCCATCTTCTATTCTTATCATTAGGATGTGCACATGCTTAATCCTTGATTAGGATCTGTCACATCCTTTAACTTTTGCAAGTTGGCCTCTAATCCTTCATTAACTAGCCTGATCAACCTCCCAAAGAATTTTTAATTCATTTTATCCTTCCAAGGAATATTGAAATCATTTTTTCTCTTTCCCATGTGATCTTTGACCTATCACATCAAGTCACATGTGAACTCTTCCCCATGGAATCTTTGACTTGTCACATCAAGTCACATGTGACAAGTGCTTACCTTTTAGACACCTTGTCTTATCCAAGGTACTTTCTACCTCTCCCTTTGGAACCTTCTTTTATCCACAAGATTCCCCAATCATGTGAATTTTAAATTCACTTTTTATTCTTCGAAGGAATCTTCTTATCCCCCAAGGTACTTGCAAATTACTTGTACTTCTTCCACATCATGTACCCTCCTTCCTCCTGATTTACACATCATCTTTTTCAAGCCACTTCACATGCCACATGTCAATATGTGAGGGCTTGTGAGTCATCAACTCACCATAGCCCTACATCTTGGCCTTATTGGTTTAATATCAACCATCCATTTCTCTATAGAGTTCAAAATTCTCTATAAATACCCCCTCTTTTCTCTCATTTTAAGACTTTTGCATGCCATAGCTAAACTCTTGTAGTTTTGTTATTTGAGTCCACACTTAGCATTTGCATCCATTGTCATACAATTCCAAATATCTTGCATCCTCATATTTTTCCATCAAAGGAGAATACAACATCACAAATCAAGGGCCAACCAAAGAACAACTTGACAAGGTGAAATTTTCCATTTTGCTTTGTTAAGCTAATCATTTGTCCAATCTTGAGGTGTAGGGTGTTAATCTTTGTTTTCTTGCACTCTTTTGTTTGCTGT
The DNA here is from genome assembly GCA_007258455.2 of Sequoia sempervirens. Taxonomy (NCBI): domain Eukaryota; kingdom Viridiplantae; phylum Streptophyta; class Pinopsida; order Cupressales; family Cupressaceae; genus Sequoia; species Sequoia sempervirens. The sequence continues at coordinate 114,456,013 of VDFB02049217.1, read as the reverse complement.
TCATTTTCTAACATATATTTTCACCCGTTTACATTTACAAAACATAACAGTTGGAAATTTGATTGATGACTATCCAATATTCCTTTTAGCTCTTTCACCTCGAGATTTTACAATTCAAACATTTATTTGACATGTTGCTTATTTCCAAAGTACAATGTTCAGTGAGAAACATTAATGAAGTAGTATTAAGAAAATATTAAGAATACAAAGAAAGAAATAAATCTTTTATAAATGATATGTGGTTTCCTGTGCTTTGGGGAATTTGAGCTCTCATTTCTCCTCCTCATGTTATATTCCCCTCTTCTCACATGTGCTTCCCTTCTTGTGCCTTATTCTGTTCACACCTTCTCTTTTCCTTTTTCTCCTGTGTGTTTCTTTCTTTCATGAATTTAATGCATGTTCTTAGCCTACTCAAGGCTTTCCCTTGGTGCAAGAAAGGATAATTTTGTGTAGGGTTGTGGAATGTGGCTTTAACACCTTCGATTTGCATCTCCTTAAAATTTTCTAAAGCCATTTCAATGGATCCATTTTGTGTGGACATCTCGTAGGCTTTCCATCCATGAGACTACATTTCCTTTATGGAATTCATCCCTGAGCTTGGATGTGACTCTTCTCTTCTCCCTATTTCTACATATATCTATATTAGGAAAGTATCTGTGACTTCCTCCTATGCCTTCTGCTTTCCCTTTGATGACTTCACCTCTTTCTCTCCCAAAAAACAAAGCATGAGTATATTTCTGAAGGGTTTTGGGTCCTCTTTCTTGCTCTATGCATAATATATGGTCCTCACCCCCTACAATTCTAGATGACCAAAAGTGAAATGCCAAGCCATTGATTTCTCTAGCAATTGCACTACATTACCATGGTGTTCTCTCCTTCGTTTGCTTACAACCAACTTTTCTACAAAAATCCTCTTCCTCACATCATGATTTGCACTCCCCTATTCCTAGAGGTAGAGAGGATGATGACATAAACCAAGGAATTTATCTTGTCACTTGCCACTACATTTGGTTGAAGTTCTTAAGCACTTTTAACAATCAATTCCATTATCGGTAGAGAGGGTGTTGCCATAGATTGTGGAGTCTCATTCTCTATGACCCTAAATGTCATGCTAGATAAAGCACAACCCCCCCAATCACCCTCCTTTTCTTTTGAATTAGAGGTTCAATGTAGATTATGGGGTTTGGAGTGGTTTTATTCAAATTACCAAGGCACCTCCTTTCATGTTTTATTTCCTACTGGCCTATGATTTGGATGGTTCAGAGAACTAGGATGCAATTCCTGCAAACATCCCCACCATACCTATGCCATTCTTCTTAAATGTATGTTGTCTCCTTGATTTTATTATTTTCTTTGACTACATAATTCCCATACCTTCATCCATATTCATCTCCCTATGCTTTTGAGTGACATTTTAGTTTATTCACTTATTTTATTATCCACCTAATGTTCACATGAAAGGTCTTCTTTTATGAGGATGTGACAGGAGAACTTGTCAATTACTCACTAATTACCGCATTTAGAATGTCGTGTACAATATGGAGAATGTAGGTACTAGTGTCCATACAATTGAATGAAGTAAAATGCTTCAGCACGCTAATACTTTGTACCCAGGATATATGACTACAAATTAGAAGCCAACCTCTATTAGATAGTGTATAGGAAAAATATTATGTGGCTTGTTATAGTGATTCAAAACTTAGTATGCTTGCAAATAATGTCTTGGAATTTCAAATATGTTTCCTGATACTACAACACAAAAAACATGAAAAGACTTGAATCCCCTTTTGCGATGTACTACCATAGGACCTATAACAATAATAAATTAATTTCATCATATACTAAATTATTGATAATAGATTATAATGGAGTCAAACAAAGTAGGAAATTGTATGGTGAGGTTTTATGGTGGGGGTCATATGATAGTATTTAATAGTAGAATATATATGTATAAAAGGAACCAAAGGGTGCATAATAGAACTTTCACATGAGCATATGGTGAAAGATTCATTTTAAGATAATTATACAGTTGTAGGATAGTCACTAGATTAGATATGGTATGTGTAGAAGGTTTGGATGTTCAACGGTTCCAAAAGAGGGTCATGTGATGGTAGATAAGCCAAACCATCTAGAAAAAGTTTCAAAACAAGAGATTTCTATAATCATATGGTATCTTCAGATTTTCCAAATTGTTTTTTAGGTTGTGTGGTGAAAAAATTCTTGGATATATGGTCACAATGTGTATAGATGAAATATGCATGCTTTTCTCTCATGGGGTTATGTAGGAAATGCATTAAGTATGTGGGTATTCATGCATTATTTCCTAACATCCCTTGTTGGTACAATCTTGTATATTTTTAGAAAATTATTCTCCTTCAACACTTCTCTTATATCCCTTAGTATTTGTATGCTCCCTTAATTTTGAAATACCCCTATAATTGTATCCATAAAAAATTTGGAATGGAGTGTTACCTATACTCTTATTGATTGAGTTATTATATACAAATTCAACTTGAGGTAATATCAAATCCCATTGCCTAGGCTTATCAACAACTAAACATCTTAAAAAAATTCTTAATCTTTGATTAACAAAATTAGTCTTTCTGGATCCATTTGAGGATGATATGTAGAGATCAAATTTAAATCAATACCTAATTTATTCTAAAGTATCCTCCAAAATTTTCCTACAAACTTACTGTCACAATCTGAAACTATACTTTTTAGTAAGCCATGCAATGTAACAACCTTTGAGAAAAATATTTACAATATGTGTGGCATTGATATCATATTATAAGCTATAAAATGAGACATTTTAAAAAATCTAACCAAAAAAGTATAATTCTTACCTTGTGTTCTTGGTAGTCCAAGCACAAAATCCATTCTTATATCATCCCATTCTTATATGTGTGGCATTGATATCATCTTATAAGCTATAAAGTGAGACATTTAAAAAAATCTAACAACCAAAAAAGTATAATTCTTACCTTGTGTTCTTGATAGTCCGAGCACAAAATCCATTCTTGGTATTGTGGGTGATGACTGATATGGTTATGTATTTTGACTTCCTCCTTAAGCATATTCAAAAATATGCTTTTTCTTTCTTTTCTTATCCTTGGCCAATAATATATTTTGCTAAGTTTCACCATGGCCTTATTAGCTAAAAAATATCTAGCTAAACCACCATAATGTTTTTATCTTATTAATTTTTTCTCATTGATCCTTTAGGTATGCATAATTTTCATCTTTTGAATAACAATCAATCTTTTATAAAGTAATCTATCCATGGTGTCTTTCCCACAAATTAGTAGGATCCAACCATGTTTTCCATGCATCTTTAAAGTTTTAATCATCTTTGTACAACTCCTTCATAGCATCAAATCCAACTACTTTAGCTCTAATTATAGTCAATAATATTGCTCTCCTACTCAAAGAATCTACCACTTTGTTTAAAATTCCACTTTGATTCTTAATAAAAAATTATACCCTTGTATGAATTCAACCCAATTCATGTGTTGTTGATTAAGCTTGGTTTGATTGCTAATAAATTGTAACCTCTTTAAGGTATGCACTATGGTATAAATTTTTTGATCATAAATAGAATGCCTCTTCTTGGAATCATTAATTTTTTCACTGAAGTATGAAATAGGTTTTCCCTCTTGGTTGAGAACCACTCCTATGGTTGTCCCACTTGTATCACAATCCACTTGAAATAATTTTATAGAATTGGGTGATGCTAAGATTGGTTCCTCATGACCTTCTTCTTCAAGATCTCAATTTTTTTTATCTACTAATGCTCTCCACTTAAAATATCTTTTGTCTCCCCTTATAATCTCATTATGGGTGCACGTATCCAGCCAAAACTTTGAATGAATCTACTGTAAAAGCTAGCCAAACCATGGAAAATCTGAACTTCATGCACATTCACAGGTCTAGGAAATTCAATTATATTATGTATCTCTTCTACAACCATTTGCAACCCTTGGGCTAAGATAACATATCCTAAATAAACCAGTTTCTGCATAAAAATCTACTTCTTTAAATTCACCAATAACTTTTCCTTGAGCCTTTGCAAGAATTATAATATACAATAAATGTTCTTCCTTGTTTCTAAAAGTTAGAATAACATCAAGATAAAGAATCACAAATTTTCCTAAAAATAGCTTCAATACTTTATTCATCAATCATATTAATTTTATTGGTGCATTCATTAATTCAAAATGCGTCACTAACTACTCATATATCTCCTCCTTGGTCTTGAAAGTAGTCTTCCACTCATCACCCTCTCTTATATTAATTTGGTGATACCCAATTTTTAAATCATTTTAGTAAAATATTTAGCCTTCCCTAATAAGTCCATGAGATCATACATTGTTGGTAGAGGAAACTTATAGCTAATAGCTATTTTATTGATGGATCAAGTGAGTCTATGCACATCCTCCATTCACCATCATTTTTTGGTGCTAACATAATTGGTGCTACACATGGGCTAAGGCTTTCTCTAATTATTCTCTTTCCAAAAGCTAATGCACTTGTTCACCTCTTCATTTTTGTGGTTTTCAATCTATAAGATGCATCACTAGGTAAAATTCCCTCTGGAATCAAGTTAGTGTGATGGATAATGCTACTCATGGGTGGTAGTCCTTAATACAACTCCTTGGACAATATTTCATCAAATTATTAAAGAAGCCCCTTTACTTCCAAAGGAACATCACTACTATCAGTTGTTGTATCTACTTGTAGCACCTTGGGGACTATTGTAAAACATAATTTTCCTCCTTTTTCTGCTTTAAAAATTATTTTCCACTTACTAGCAACATCCTTTTCCAACACTTTCCACCTCTTCTTCCTTAGTTATTAGTGGTGTAAGAGTATGTTTTCTTCCATTCTTTTCTAAAGTGTAAGTTTTTTCTCTCCCATCAAATTTCCTTCCTATCAAATTGAGCTGGTGTAAGTTTTTTCTCTCCCATCAAATTTCCTTCCTATCAAATTGAGCTGGTCTTCCTCATATAAAATGGCATACGTCTGTAGGCATGATATCACACCACACCTCATCTTCATAAGTGTCTATTCAAAAATTTACTAAAAAATATTGATAAACCAAGACTTTGAGCCCTTATTTTATCTAAGACCTTGTTAGGAATAGGGTGAGCTATCCTTTTTAAACCTAACTTATCTACCATTTCACCTAAAACTATATTATCAGTGAGATCTCACTATCTATTATGAGGGTGAACCCACAAAAGTGGTTTAAAATTGGAGTGAGGAAGGAAAAGTTGAAAAAAATGACCCTATGGCAAACATTTTCGTTTCTGGGGTTCAAACGAACTAATAGGTTTGAATGAACCAAAAGAGGTTTCGCTAGAACTAGGGTTCAAGCAAGCCCATTCAATGAACTTCTCACCATTCCTTCTAGAAAAAGAAAGGAAAACCATTTTTGAAAGGGGATTCAAATGAACCCCCTAAGTTCAAATGAACCCCCCTTTTCCCACCTTTTCACTCTCTAGCACATAAAAACATCAGAATTTTTCCCTTCGAAGCTCAAGTTGAGGATGAAAATGGAGGAGAATTCATAGACCCAAATGGATGATGGTAGTCCTCGAAATGAGCTATCCAATGAATATAATTTTAATATGTTTTAGTTTTATTATGTATTTGTTTTTTTAGTTTTATTAAATATAGGTTTTTCATCAAAAATCAAGCTCTTTGTTCTGCACATGTGGAAAAATAGCAGATTATCAATTTTTTTTTTGAAAAATATGAGTGCCTCAGATATTGAAGTCCTTGATTTAAAAAAATAAATTGAATTTCGATACATACAAAAAAAGTTACGCGTTGTACGATCCGCCTATGTTTGAATTGTAATTGGTTTGACTTCAAAACTTGATTAAGGAAAAAATATTCAATAAAACACTATGAAACTAATTGGAAGCATTAGATATCGTAGTTACAAATCTAAATTTAAAAAAATTAGAATTTTATCCTTCATGGAAAAAAATAATGTTGTATACGGTGAGTGTCACTCCTTAAAAATGGTGTTTACTAAAAAATCTAGTTTTTGAAAGAGGTGGAAAAAAAAATGCAATCTGATTCCAAATTTTTTGAAAAAAAATATATTTAGAATAAACAAACAAAATCTCACAAATCACTAGTTTGCATCATCTTCAAATTCCTCACGGTTTAGCCTCTATAGGTATCTGAAAGTGAAGATTTAGTTTGAAAAAAATATTTTAGTGTCTAGTTTGGCCAAAAACTATAAACCAGTATTGTGGGATCACCCATGACCTTGGAACATTTTCCACCTACCTTACATATTGTCCTAAAAAAAACTTTCCTTTGGACATGTTTATCTTCTCTTTTGGTTGGCTTCAATAATGTCATCCTCATCATAAGTTATTATCCCCTCTCAATTTCATTTGGTTTAAACTAAAAAATAATACATTATATTTTGTATCCCCTTTGGCTACATATGCACTTGCAACCTCTATTCTCTTTGATCCTTTTGTCCTACATTGTGAGCATTCATAAAATGTATAGTTTGACTATAAACATGTGAAACATATACCTTGGAAACCTCTTCCTTTGCCTCTTCCATATCCACCTTTACAACTCATAGGTTATGATCTTTTCCTTGTTCGATCTCTATCCTTTTAAATTTTTGAAGGGTTGGCCTCCTTATTGCAGCTATAATTTTTTTGTTGTTGTCATTTACCTTTGCTAAATCCACCTTTGCCTTTGGATGTTTTTTGATTTCTTACCATATTTTCCTCTCCCTATAAGACATACTAATATGATTGTTCTATAATTTTTAGCCTTACCATGTTCAAATCATCTTGAATATTCCTCCCAGCCCCATTAACATACCTAGCCACCTTTTCATAGTCTAATTCATTATGGGCCATTCTTCTTGAAAATTTATTAAAATCCTCTATATAACCCTTTACACTTAACTCTCTTTGCCTTAAATTTTGTAATTTCTTGAGAATTTCAAGTTGGTAATCCCCAAGTAGAAAATTAGCCTTCATTTTTCTCACCATTTTATCCCATCGAGTTATCTTTTCCTTGTCATTTATTCTTCTCTTAGCTTGCACCTCTTTCCATAAAAGTGTTGCATGACCCTAAATTTTTTTTTAGTAAACCTTCACTCTTTTAGGGTCCTCCACTTAATCATATTCAAAGTATTCCCTCATCTTTATTATCCAATCTATTAACTCATCTAGTTCTAAACTTCTTGAAAGTCTTGGTAATTCCATCCTTGTTCCTTTCCCGATGTTGGAAATAGCCCTTGATAGCTCTCTTTCTCATACATTCATATATCCATTTACATTTTCACCTTCATATCCTACCATATTTAATCCTTCATCTTTATTGTCAGTATCTTCATGTGCCCTACCTCTTCTCATTCTACCTTTTATTGCATTCATTCTTACTTGCACTCCCCTTAAGGCTTCCACTACCTCATTTATAATTCTTCCTGCTCCTTCTACAACTACAACCTCTACCATACTGAACTACTTAGTGGAATATTTCTACCCTAAATATTTTTTCTTTCTTCTTTCTCCTTACTATAGTTCTTTTAGCTGAAATACCCCTTATTATAGAGACACACTCATAGTCACAACTTATAGGGCTTCCTTTAACCCCAATCCAAAGTCACTATGTTCATTCCCATATGAATAGTTTTTATTTTATACCAAGATTATGGAAGTAACCCCACTTTAGGTTCCCAAAAATCTTACCAACCAAAGCCAATTAGGGATAGAGCCTTGTTGTGAGTCAAGTGTCCACAGCCCCGACAAGGTTATCTCCATAATTCCCCCCAAACATCTAGCTCTACCTCCGGTCAGGTGTGCATAGCCCCGATAGAGTTATTTGGATAGCCTAAAGAGTTGATATCACTTTTTTTTTTAGATATGGCAATGATAGCTCATTTTCATGCTTTTGATATTGCAATAATAGCTCATTTATCAACTTGCAAGCATTGAAGCACCACTATTAGGTTGGGAATTACAGTGGTAGTGAAGGTTACTTTTTGATTTTTCATTCAATGTAAATCCCTTCATAAATTCACTACTTCCCAAAAACTCATTTAATAATTCCTTGTAAGTGTGTTTTTCTAGCTAAATTTCATCAATTATGCCAAATCCTAACTAACTATAGCCCACTACATGTTAGAAAATATGCATAAATTAAAATTTAGCAATAGATCACTTAATATCACCAAATTTAAATATAAATTTAGGAAGATTAGTTACCACCCCTTTTCGCTTAAATTTATGGCAGTTTCCAAAAATTTTGCTAACTATCTCAACTTGATGGTGCTACACTGTATTAATGGATCATAATGTTATGATTACCTTGAAAAATGATCACACTATTCAACATTAAATTTGCACCTATTTCAACATGTATTATCTTTCTATTTCCTCGGGTGATGACGTGTAACATTTTTCCAACCTCTTTCTCATGTATAATCCACATACTTAGCACCTCAATAATCATTACAACTTTTTTTAAAACAACTAGAAATGACCCCCTATTAATTCGAAATCTCCAACTTGCTTGATTCACAATCTCTGTACTATTCAATTCTAAAGCAATTTTTCCAAACATGTGCAAATAATTTATTTGATTTAACCTTTAATTCTGAAGATTATTAACTAGTTTCCATCTCAAACATACGATTTCTAATAAAAATCTGGGAAACTATGTACCGCTACGTTGTTCACGACTTTCTATAAATTCGTGCATTTCTCCTCAAACTCTCTACACTTTTCTCTCTCTTTTATTTTCATGTAATTCCATTATGTTTTGTGCTTTTACTTTTTTGCTTCTTGACTATGGATACTCCCATTTGCTTAAGTTTTTCTTGTAGACAAAATGTTTTCTTAAGAAGCATCACATCACAAGGGCTTGAAATGGTTTTCATTATTAGGACTTCTAGCTTTATTGTGCCAAATTTATGCTTGGTCCTTGGGGAAAGATATGTTGTGTGCAACCGCTACTTTCTTTTTTATTCTGATTTAGCTTCTCATTTTGTAGCTTCACTCTTGTACTTTGGGTTACCTATTGAAGATGTGCGCTCCACTGCAAACTTAATAGTTAAACTGGAATTCTTGGAGAATTTGGACACCATTTTAGGTGTTGCACACCTGACCATTGAGATTCCCCCCATGGATGATATTCCTTGATTCCTGAATCATGGGGAAGTGGTTCCACTTCAGCCTTTTCTTACTGATATGGACATATCCAAGATTTTGAAGTTCACCGGGAACTCACCTACATAGGGTATTTAGCCTTGATAGAAGAGGCATCCTAGATTGACTAGATAACTACTACTGTCTGCAACTTTGCTCACCTTTCTTTTGAATCCTCCTTTCTTGATTTTTGACAAGGATTTTGACATCTGATATATATACATGATACACACACATTTATATATCCCTTTTTTGTGGTTGTTTCTCTTAAAAGCGAGTTTCACTGTTTATGGTTTTATTACTTCAGTTCAATTTAGCAAATTGTTTTAATTTCACTCTCATGTTTAAGATATATTTAAGCAAAATTTGTTAATGCAGAAGCCAAGCATGGAAAAGAAAAGAAAATAAAATAAACAAAAAGAATAAAACCCCTAAAAAAAACCTAAGCTAAGCTAACACTACGCTAACCCTAACTACCCTAACTCTAACTAAGCAGTTTATTTCAATTTCTATAGCTATTTCTTTTACAATTTTAGTATGAATTACAACAGGTTTATCTTTAAATTCCCTTATTGACATCTTCAATATCCTGCTGTAATAATCAATAATATTAAGTTTCCTATATTTAAACATCATATATTTGAAGGTTTACTTACCCAAAATCTAGCTTAAATGTATGTAAATGATCTCATTAGAGACTGGTTGCACACACATCATCTAGTGCAACAATATTGTACCTTCTTCTAGCCTTGGTCCATTTCCTTCTCTTCTAAAAACCCTCATATCTCCAGCCCTGTATTTATTTTGCATTGTGTTAGACCAAGATATATCTATATTTATATCATTATCAGAAAGAGAAAAAGTAAAAACTTGATATTCTGTATCTTGTATAAAATAAGGAAAATGTCTTTTTATATCTAATGCATTTTCAAATTGAAGCACAATACACACATCTTCAACTTGATTTTCTCTCTTTATCTTGCTATTTGTGTTTTCAATGTATATAGGGAATGATGATTCATCCATATATTCTCCTTGTTTATGATTGAATATCTCTAAATCTCAATATTCTCACCTATTCACTTGCAAGATGTTAGGATTTTCTTTAAAATAATTGCAATTTTCTAACTATTTTAGTTCAATGGTTGATTTTTTAATATTTCCAACTCCACTAGGGAAAAACATTTCTCTCATGGACAATCCTTTTCTTTTTGCAGTTAAAACTTCTTCCCTTAGCGTAATTGCTCCACTTATGGCTAGACTTACCCTAGTTAAAAACATTTCACACTCAGTTTCACTATGATCAGTTGTATCATGAATTCTACACTCGATGACTCTTCCAAAGGTAAACAAACTCAAAGGATGCAGTTTCTAGTTAAATATTTTACAAAGTTTTCCAATTTCCATCACAAAAGCTAGCTTGTGTCAAGTTTTGTGTTTTTTACAAGCTTCTTGCCAAATTAGGAAGGGTATTTAAAAACAAAAATTCACTTCCAAAAGGTAAAACATGGAAATATCAAATAAATTAAAAAAATCATATGTGTATCTGCACATGACCACCGAAATGGAAATTGTTTCCCTCCTTCTAGTGCCAATTCCTGTTGACAATGATTTTAATCACAGTAAACAACTCATATAGAATCTCCACAGACAAGACTGCAAAAAGCCTACCTTTCTTGAAAGATATGAAACAAAGACAACCTAAGAAAGAATTATGCATTTACAGAACAAAGATTGACTTCTGTTTAATCCCAAGTCTCCATAAATCAAGTCATCATTGCACTAAACATAGCTCTCGGCTAATGATGTGATAATTTTTCTATTATTTTCCTTTAGGGACATATCTAGGTAGACACATACACATTTATGTTACTATTTCTTTGAAGATTTTAAAATCAACTTTCCAACTTGAAAAGATAAACTTGAATTTATTCATGAAAGCAATAAATTTAACATTGGATTTCAAAACATCTCCACCAATTTCCTTGCCATCACTTAAGTAAATTTAGCGTTAAGCATTCAACAATTTCATGGACAATAAAAGATTTTTAACAAAACTATTTCCATTTACTTGTATTTTTTTTTTAGAAAATTTTCAAAAATATTAACATCTAATCTTAAGCAAAACAATAAAAAAAACCTAAAAAATTAAAATTTCTCCCATTTATTCTCCATGGATGCCCCAAAGAATTAATCAAAATAGAGCAAACTGCTTTATATTTCACTAGATTGCTTCACAACTACGTATCAAATGGTGTAAGATTTTAAAGAGAGGGTTTTGTTTATGGACATCAAATAGGTTCTATATGCACCCTTAAATGGCACAACATATAGTCTTGTTTAGCTAAACTTACAAAACCAACTACAAAAGATACTTAGATAGGTATCTATCCATAAATATCTAATATCAATTAATTTCTACATGCATACAAAGTTTTATGTCAGAATGGTTCATAAAACAGGAAAAAAGAACAAAACTTAAAATATGTTTTTTGCTCCTTTGACATCCACAAATTTTGAACTTAAAAAAAAAATTAAGCATCCTCTGGCCTTTTATAGAACACAAGGCTTAAGTAGGATAAGACATCTACATGAGAAGGAATATAAAGGACCAATCTCAACAAGGCACGTGGAATATTGTGACCAACAAGAGAATAGCAATTGAAGTCAATGGAAGCCAACTCCAATTACTTGTTGACTTAGGTTCTACTTTTCCATCTTTGTTAGGATTCCTTCTAAAATCGAACAAATTTACCCAAACAAAGATATATAGGAGTCTTCCATAATAATGAAGTGATTAGGTGGAAGTCTAACTCTTATATCCCAGGCTTCCCGATTTGAACATTCCAGGAATAAGATATCCCTGGAATAGATACACTTTGCTAATACATGCTTGTACTCCAACATCCCAGTATCCTGATAACTAACACATCTTTAAAGAAAACTCTATTCCAGTATGAGCCCCTTAAGTGTATCATCAAGCTTGGTAATAAAGTAAAATTTGTTCGCAGGTATAATTTTCCTGACCATCCATACCCAAGATTTGCATCATAATCGATATCTCCTACAATCACGATATTCCAATATTAAATCCCTTTTTTAAACAAATATGCCGCCATATCTCATATAAATAAAACCATTATTCAAATATTAATACAAAAATCCATAAAAAATCACTTCCGAAAACATATCACAAATTGTTACATGTATACTGGATCACTAGGACTATTGTACAATTTTTTTAAAAAATTTAACATTTTACTTCACATTTCAACTCAGTACCCAGTACCCGGTTTCAACTTTACCCACTTACTTTCTTGGACCTTAGTTATATTGGAACTGCAACTTATTAGACTCCAACTTACCAGACCAGAGCCATTTGTTTGAACTTTACATTACCTTTTGTCTCTTATTTGTTTCCAATACTCGGTATCTAGTGTACGAAACACTCACTATACAAAGTACTTTCCTTTAAACTAAATATTTCTCTTTTCTTTTTCACTTCCGGTGATCTTCCAATTTGTTAGCTCCTGCCATAGAAGTCATATTTTCATTTGGGTCCCTAAGTATTTTTAGTCTTGGGGTGTGTTGTGAGACCACACAACAGTAAGATTGGACAAGTTTTGGGATATAGCATTAACAAGGATAACCTACCACCATTACCTAGAAATTAATTGAGAGTGGATTGTTCCAAGTTGTCACATTTCTTGTGCACATTTAGTGACCAAACTTAATACTAGTGTATTAATCATTATAATCCCAAAACATAGGAGACAACAACAAGTGATAACCAATTGGTAGTAAATATACAAAGGGATACATTCTCCTCCTATCTTAAGATCCCAAATAGAGAGGCATACTCAAATATTAATTTTAGTACTTCATATTACACTTTTTCAGATAAGGGTCAGTACCAAAATGTGATTTCCAAGGAGTGGTTTTCCACACACAAGAGGGGAACAAGAGGGGAAAATTTCAATTGCCCAAAAAATGCACAAAAATCACTTTGTGAAGAATTTTTTTGACATAATTGTGTCATTGTATAGATTAAGGGGTAATGAGAGGGCCCATGAATTCAAGGAGTGGATGCAATTTTTTGTATAGATTATTCTTGAAGGCATGCAATTCTTAGATTGGCTACAACACATCAGTGATCAATTTCTTTAATATGTCCTCATACTTAATTTATGCCATTGCTAGTACCATACCCTGGTCTAGGTTGAGGCCAAGTGCAAATCAACATCAAGATGTTCTAATTTTTTTATTATTATGATAAGTTGCAATTAGAAAAAAGCTATCATCACTATAGGAGAATCAACATTGACACCTTCACCATGAGGAGATGGTCTAGGATATACAATGGGAAATTGGTTTAAGGATTACTCCTAAAGCCATATAGTTAATTAACACTTATGGAAATCACTTCATACAATTCCAAAGGTTCTCATATATCAGGGTTGGAGGGTTTAATGGTGCTCCACTAAAGTTCCTTAGGTGTAGAGAAGGGGGATTCACTACCCTTGAGAATCTCAGGTCACAAAAGAGCCTAAGGGAGCAAACTACCCTAAACTACCTCAAACTACCCAATAAGTTGAAAAGGAAGGGAAAATAAGACTCTATGTCCCTTACATTTATGAAAAAATGTTTTCTAAAATTAGGTGTGCCAAACACAAAGGTCTTGGGTTTTAGACCAAACAACTTTTTGTCAAAGAATGGTAGAGTGGGAGTCAGAATTTAGCACACCGTGTTGGAGTCTCAGAGACATGTTGGTGTCCTATATGGACAAAGGGTCAAGTAGCAACCAAAAACACATATGGTCTACTAATAAGCTAAATGTTCTGGTTTTACAGTTTGACAAAAACATATAGAAATGCAAAGTACAACAAGAAGAATACTATGAAAGCTACTCTAATAGTGAAATAACAAAGAAAGAAGAAGAATTCCAACTTACTCAAGGTCTAGTTCTCTAGCTAGCTCCAAGCAAATGAATAACACCTACACACACAATGAAAAAGGAATTTTTGGGGCTATGTTTTGGAACTTTCCTTAGTGAAGTCCCCAATTTTGGTGTTCCCACAGGTTCATATCCAACCCATAGAAAACAAGATATCAAAAAGCGATAAAGAAGTATATAGAATAGACACAAAGAAGTAGAGAGCAATGATAATATAAATGCTAACCTACAAGTAAGTGAATACACACAATATCACCTCCCTTTCTGTGAGTGATCAAGGATAATAGAGAAAGGAGAAGAGCAAGGCTACCATTCCAATGGGGTAGAGCTTCGAGTACCTACAATAACAATGGCACTGGAGTAGTAATATGGTGTAGAAATGAAGAGCAACGAAAAGAGAGTGAGAATGAGTGATAGAGTGAATATAGAGCTTGAGAATGAAATAGTATTGAGAGAGATCTTGTGAGAGTGAAAATATTTGAGTTAAAATGGCTAAATTAGAGGCAAATAGTTATTCTTGATGGTCAATATTTGGTAAGGGACGTTATGCTTGTAGGTGATAGAGAATAATAACATCTTTACTATTTATTGATGTAGGAATCTTGTTAGAATGAAAGCACGGTGCATAGACGTCCATGTGACACATCCCTAACAGAAATTCCCTTCATCAATGCTAAATAGGGACACATGGAAAAAATAGAGCAAAAATGACAAGTTTTTGCATTATTGGACTTTTAAGGCTAAAATGAATGTAAATTAATGGGAAGTTGCATGGAGTGCAAATTTATGCCATTACATTTTCCCCCCACTTTAGCGAGCATATGTGCCCATGTGTATGTGAGATAAAGTAGAAAGAGGTTTAAGAGAACATATCAAAATCTTCAAGGAAGAATATCTTTGATCTGACATACCTTGACGTATTTAATAGGGAGCTCCACCAACATGTGAAGATGACATGATTCTTTGATCTTGTAAAGCTAGAAGAAATCTCAGCACAAACATGTTAGGCTATAGAAAAACATGTTAGGAAAAAAAAGATAATCATAATAGACAAAATTTCATAAGACATAAGGAGACACAATTTTCACACAAGCTGGCATGATAAGATACATCATGATCAGATAAGAAACAAGACACACACTGATCAAATAAATAAGCCTATGGCTACTGCAAACTACATTGCCAGATGGTCATAAAAGAGATGGGTCTAGTTAGGCTACCCCCAAGCTATATTCCAAGACATAAGGCATTAGACACTAAGACACACGATGTCAATTATTTGATAAAAGATGCAGAAGAACCATCCTTAAGACACCAAGATGTACCAATGAATCCTTTCTTAGAAAGAAATTTTTAGAAGGGGGTTCATTCAGTAGGGAACCCTTCAAGACATCAAGGCACCAAGGGGCCCTTTTGAAAGAACACACCACTTGAAAGAAACAATTTTTTGCAAGTGATTCTATCATCAAGGAATCCATTGGAAAAAAATCTCCTTTTTCAAAGGAAAGTTTTTAGATTCTTTCATTACAAAGAATACTCCTTTTTTGAAAGGAAAATTTTTAGACTCTTTCACTTATAGGATTCTTTTCAAAAGAAAATTTCATCGAGTCCTTTTTTAGAGAGTACATCCTTTTGGAAAATGATAGTTTTCAATAAGGGATTCTTTTGTCAAGGAATTCATTGTAAAGAAATTTGAAACTAAGGAATCCTTCTGAAAGAATTCACCATATTGAAAATTAGAGAAGACTGATAGCCCCCCCTTAAGACGATGTGTGTTGCATGGAGGAGCACATTGAATCACAAGGAGAGAAAGGAAAGGTAGAGATGTTGTGGCATGAAACAAATAACAAGATGTATCTGTGGTATGTTTTCACACACGTGAGGGACAACACATTGAAACAACAACATGAAGAAGCAGAAAAACAAAGACAAATGAATCAAGCGATAGGGGATCTAAGAATTTGAGGTCAAAATTGTTCATAGATATAAATAGATAGATATAATATATAACATATGAATTTCCATCAATCTAAAAATTTCTCAGAACATGGACACATGAAGAAAAAGTGAAAATAAAAATTTGGTCAACATGGAAAAGAAATATTACAACACATAGAAGAATGATGACACAAATAGAAGAAATGTATGAAATATTTATGTGCTTGTATCCAAGTACCTATAAGGGTAGTGAGGGTCCTCTAGGAAGGATCATAAACATAAAAAGATACTTGCATGGGGGAAAAAAAACACATAGAAAAATCTAATCTATAGATGTAGAAGAGGTACCACCCTAGTCCTCATCAATCAACAGGTCATCTTTCTCCCAATATGGATGATTATAAGGGGAGGGAGGATGATCTTGAAATGGTAGGGTAGTGAGGGAAATACCCAAAAACTTTCCTACAATAAGAACCAATGAAGAAGGCCTATCAAGGCCTTCTTCATCGAGTTCTTATGAAGAAAAGTTCACCGATCTTGTAAAGATTGAGGATAGAGCTTAGATATCATCTGGACTGAGTTGAAAAAATGTGATTTTTAGGAGTACCTTGTGTAAACTTAACAAGGGAAGGATGAAATACTTGAGAGTCGCTGCTAACCTAAGGAAGAGAGGTGATGACCAATTCAAGGGAAGTGGGGGCTTCCTCTATCACAAGGATGATGCAATCCGAAATACAACTAGCCTCCAAATAAGGAAAACCCTTCTTATGACCATCATGTGAAGTGAGGTCATCCTCCAACTTACGCTTCGATGGAGTATGTAAGATCCCCATAGAAGAAGAGAAAGAAGAGGAAGAAGAAGATATAGTCACAAAGGACACCACCTTTGTATTAGGCCTTTCAATGGGCTATGAGAAATGATGAATTTCGAAGAGGGACATCAAAAGAGGAGGATCCATGGAGGGAGTGATGAAGAACTGCATGATTTTGGGGTGAGAATCATCAAGACCCACCAGAGGAGCTGGAAGCAAAATAAAAGTGATGGGAACTAAAGCATGAACAATAGAAGGGAGAAAAGCACCAAAAGAAAATGCAAAAATAGATGCAACTAGCTCCCCCTCCATCTTTTGTGAGGTTTCATGCTTCATAGCTAGAGCCTTTCACTTGTACTTGCATTCATGTGCAAGTTGGTTATGTCAGCTGCTAGAATTGGAGGAAGTAACCTAAGAAGAGGTTGAAGGCTCCTACTCAACTACAAGATCATCCTTCACAACCATTTCTAGTGGAAGGGTAGTCTCTTGAGTAGGAGTAGGAGGAGGAGGAAAAGAAGAAGAAATGACAACAAAGAGGAGAAACATACACAAGAGCCTCGATGGTAGGCCTCTTCCCATTCATTGCCTAGAAGGTGGGTGAAGGAACAATTGGAGGTTGCAAAGGTCGAGACATGGGAACAATCCCACGAGAAATCTTCCCCTTGCCATAGATAGTGGGTTAGGGAATCATGGGTAGAATAGGTAACTCAAAATCCTGATGCTTCACCTTTCCCCATGTGGAACCATCACACTCCCCATGCAAGGTACAAGAGAGGGAATTGAGGATTCCACCATGGGTTGAGAAGTAGAAGCGGGTAGAGAAAAGATGCAGAAGGAGAAGGCTCTAGATCATGAACAAGTTTCTCCTTCCCTTTTGATAGGGTAAAAGAAGTAGCTTGCTACTGCACTATTGTAGAGGCTTTCACAAAAACAACATAGGGAGACATAGAAAAACTAACCTTAAGTGTTGAGCCCCAAATCTTATATTTAACATAAGATTGATACAACAAATCTCCCCTTTGAGGGCAAGGTCTGATTGATGTGAGCCAAAAGTGATCCAAAGAGGAGCCCCCACATGAAACTTGTGGTTTGTAGCTAGTATTATGAACCATGTGCACAACAACCTCATGAGGGGACTTTAAGAATTTATGGATTACAAAGGTAACACCATTCATATAGACCAACAATAAAATTTCTGACATAACTCTGAATAGGTTGAACTCTAGGATCACAAGAAATAACACATTAACAGCCTTAGGCCCTACCAAAACTGATAAAGAAATTGTGCCCATAGGGGCAATAGAAATTCCATCATGGGTATGTGTAGGATCACGAGAAGAGTTAGTAAACTTGACGTAAAAATTGAATAAGTTATCTATATTATTCAAAAAATATGTAAGAATAGAATCTGTAGAAAATTGAATGTAGTTTCTAAACTACTAGGCTTATTTAAAAATAAAAAAATTCTATTTGGTGAAAATTTGAAATTTCAATGCAATAGTACTTAAATTTCAGGGAAAAAATAAGAAGTAGGTGTCTGTCTGACTACCCTAACCACAATAAAATGATAATATTTTCTTATAATATTTTAGATATATGTAGAGGACTCATGTTCCGATGTGATGCATATTTTTTTGTAATTTTTTTCCAAGTAAATAATTAATTATGATTTTTTATTACAAATTTTAAAAAATATCAAAAATCGTATGTCTAACCACCTTAACTTGGTCAAAACTTCATGAAATTCAATTTTTCTTTTTTTAATCCTATAGTGTACAAAGCATAGAATGTGGTGCATGTTTTAAATTAAAAAAATGTGATATCGTTTGAAAGCTATAGATTTTTTTCAATCAGCCTATCGATCAGGACTTTAATCATAATTTAAATAGAAAATTAATAATAATTATTTATAAAATTCAAAGTTAAGCACAATTTATATTGGTGGAAAGCTGAGAATCTCCTTTAAATACCCTTTTTGTTTCATCAATTTTGGGTTAAAAAAAAGCCGTCAGCCACATACCCATCATATTGCCACTTTTTGGCCCATCATGATCCTACACATACCCTCATGAGTACGAAGAGTGTCCAACAACTCTTTGTATTTCTCCTTATTTAAATGGATATTTATGAACAAGGTTTCTTCCATTATCACATTCACCTAACTCATCGAATTGATGATGACACTTGTCATGACATTACCATTCATCTAAGCAGGAATGTACATTAATGGGGAAGGCTCCCTATTTAGTGGAAAATCATGTGAGGTAAAAGTTATGTTAGACATGTTACTCACATTCTTAGCAGGAGGAATATGCATGAATGAGACCATGTTCACATACTCAGATACAACTAGCTCAAAATATGTAGAAGACTATGTGACTAGATTTGTAGAACTTGAGAAGGAAATAAATTAGTATAAATCTATAACTCACTATTAGCCTATGCTATAGATTTATTGGAGTTCTTTTTCCTTCCATTGAGATGGATAGTCCCATCATCGATGTGATCTTGAATATTTTGATGTAGGTCTAAACATCACTTAGTGTCATGTGCATGCACTCGGTGGAATTGATAAAATTGTTACACATTGTACCACTCAAGATAAAACTTAGAAAGAGGTCGAACTTCTGGAAATGTTAAAATTTTATCTTTTAGCAACTTTTTCAAGACAATAGTATAGGATTTAGATAGTTTTATAAAATTCCTATTGTTCCCTATACATTTGTCTTTAGGTGTAGAGACCACATTTGTAATAGCCTTATTCCTTCTGGTATCTGACACTACTAATCGGCTATATGGATGAGAGCGTGAGGATCAACCCCAAAATTGAGTGACGATCTATTAGTACTCATGCAATGTTGCACATAGATGTGCAAAGGAAGGATACTTCATCAAGGAAAAAATTTGTTGCCATGGTTTTTGTAATTTCTTGATGAAGACCTTCTAAATGTCAGAGTTAGGTAGAGGATAAGAGATCCAAGAAAATAATGCTTGATAACGAGTATGATTTCAATAAATTTTTCATGGTCCCCCTACTTGGATCAAATGAGATCAAAGAAAGTCATCTTTGGTCTAATGTTATCTTGGAATTGTCTCAAGAATTGATTCACCAACTAATCAAACAAGAAGACATTTTTTGGCAAGGAACAATACTAGTCAAGAGAAGTGTCCTTGAGGGAACAAAAAAAAAGCTTTTCCATCAAAACATCATGGTAGAAGAAGTCAATGCATAGGGAATTAAATGTCAACACATATGCTTGAGGGTATCCATGACCACTATGATTTTTTAACTTTGGAATTATCTCCATCCCCTAAGGGACAGGAATGTTCAAAACACTAATGGACAAAGGAATCCAATGAAAGAAGGGTTTAAACATAGGTTGCGAAGAAAAGACAGATATGTTTACCAACTAGTTCTACATTTGTCCCATATTTTGTAAAAAAGCATTCAAGACAGGACAAGACGACAAAATAGGACTGTGGAACCACCACTAAACCCACAAGCTCCCATACTGACAGAGACCCCACCACTAGGAATAGTAAGAATTCTAGTGTTTCCACCATCAAAAAAATCATTAGGAGTGGAAAAAACTGAAACCTAAAGGTACCTTATTTTCCTTAAAGTGGGGGTCTTCTTAGTCCAGATGTGATATTAACAAAAGGACCAGTCTTAACCATACATACTGACACTTTAGGCATTGAGATTTCCAATTGTGGTGTAGCGGTGTTAGAGCCCAAATCTTTGGTGGCACCGAAGTTAGAATTGTATTTGGGACATGAGTATTCACAATATCTACAAGACCTCGAAGGAGTTCTACACCTCTTTGTTCCTTATCGAACATGGTTCTTAATATGTTAAAAAAATATCTTCTTGAGTGAGAGTTTTAGCTTTTTCCAAATACCACTCAAATTCTCCAAGCCTTCTATCTAGGAAAAGAAGTTGATCCATAGGGACCTCAAGAGCATCTTGTTACTTTATAGAAGAGGTGAACAAAGAAGTAGGGGGTATAAGAATATGAGGGGAAGCATCCTCAAATGGATTGGAAAATACAATAGACATTCTTGAAAGAATTTCCTCAAAAGAAGGACCACTCTAACTAGAGGCGACCTTAGATTCCATTTTTATATGTTGAAGGCTCCTTCTAATGTTATTTTTGGAGGTTATATATTGGGTCATAAAGCTCAAAAAGATTCATGACACATGAATTTGTGACAAACCCAAGATGCAAGAGAAAGAATTCTAACACACAAAAATGAAAAGAAGGATGTTCACATCGAGTTCACAAAAATATAGAGAAGGGGGATTCACTGCCCTAGAGACTCTTAGGTCATAAAAGAGCCTAATGGAGTGAATTACCCTAAACCACCTCAGACTACATAATGGAGTGAATTACCCTAAACCACCTCAGCCAACCACAAAGGTCTTAGACTATAGACTAGACATATTTTTGTTAGAGGATGACAACACATGGGGTCAGACTTTTGCATGCCATATTGAAGTCTCAAAGAGACACTAGCATCCTATATGAATAGAGGGTCAAGTAGTAGCTAGAAACACATAGGCTCTATTGACAACTTGAATGTTTTGGTTTTACAGTCTGACAAAAATGTATAGAAATACAAAGTACAAGAAGAAGAATAATATGAAAGCTACTCTAATAGTGAAATAACAAAGAAAGAAGAATAATTTTCCAACTTACTCAATGTCCAGTTATTCAGCTAACTCTAAGCAAACAAATAACACCTACACACATAGTGATAAGGAAAATGTTGGAGCTGTGTTTTGGAACTTACCTTAGTCAAGTCCCTTTTTCGATGTTCCCTCCTCCATGAAAAAACAATAAACAATAAGATATTAAAAAGTTATAAAGACATAGATAGAATAAACACTAAGAAGTAGAGAGGAACACCAATCTTTAAAATTCTACTCTACAAGTAAGATAATACAAGTAAGCAAATAGAAATAATATCACCTCCCTTTCTATGAGTGCTCAAGGTTGATATAGAAAGGAGAAGAGAAATATCACCATGCAAACCAGGTAGAGCTTCAAGAACTTGAATTAACAATGACACTCAAGCAAGAATATGGTACAAAAATGAAGAGAAAGATAAAGAGAATGAAGTATGAAGTGTAAGAGAGTGAGAATGAGTCATAAAGTGAATAAAGAGATTGAGAATGAGATAGAATTGAGAGAGAGATTGAGAGAGGGAAAAGAATTGAGTTAAAATGGTTAAATTAGAGGCAAAATAGTCGTTCCTAATGATCAAGATTTGGTAGGGGTACATTATGCTTGTAGGTGATAGAGAATCATAATGTCTTACCAATTTCTTGATGTAATAATCTTGTTAGGATGGAAGCGTGTCATATAGACGTTTGTGCAATGCATGCACATCCCTGATAGAAATTCCCTTCACCAATGCTAAACAATAGGGACACGTGGAAAAAGTAGAGAAAAAAGTAGTGGGTTTTTTCATTATTAGACTTGTAAGGCTAAAATGAAGGTAAATTAATGGGAAATTACATGAGGTACAAACTTATGCCATTACACTAGGCATGTAGAAGACATGTTTGTCCTAATAGAAGTATATAGGTAGGTGGCAGGGGTGAATAAAAGGTGCTAGGAGAGAAAGAAGGTTGTTATACAGTTCCCTATCGAGCTTGGCTATTTTTCTTATAATTCAAATTTTGATGTGCTTAATATTGAAAGGGACCTTGTCAAATATACTTTATAATTATATGATGGGAGATTTCCTTTTAATAGTAAAGATTTTGTGAAATTTGTAACTAGGTCTTGGATTGGACATCATATACTTGACCTAGAGGATTATTGGGTTGATTGTGTTGATGAATATGAGTAAGAAAAAATATGGATGAGTTTGAATTTAAGAAAGCTAAGGGTATTTAATTTAAATTAGGATATCCAAGGCATTGAAGATAATAAATTTGATCTAGTGGACCCTATCTCTATTAAACACATCAAGGTATAACCAATTGTATTTATGGATTGGAGCATCAAAGAAATTGGGATCATCGATACTAAAACTATATTTTTCTTAAGAAGAAATCAAAAGTGGGTTGCTAGGAAGAATGTAAAAAAGTAGGTGCCTCCAACTAGGTCATAAAATTATCAGCCACAAAGAGAAAGCATCTAACTGTCTATAACCTTGGGTGCATAGACTTCTTCCTCACAACAAGTGCCATTAGGTGGACAATATGGTGGGGATGATAAGCCTCTGAAGAAGAATTTTATAGAGAAAATTTACAAAGAAGATTCCCTTGAAACTCCTCAACAAGAGAAGGATAAGGAAGTAGTTGAAGTAAGTGAAGAAAAAGTCAATGTCTCTACTTCCCCATCTCAGTTAAGTACTTCTTCTCTTGAACCTTCCCTTGGTTGAGATACACATTTTTCCCCTAGGGTAGGTCAAACTCCTCCATCCTCTCCAAAACAATAGAAATATATTACTCCTCCCTTAGGGAGAATGTTATCTAACTCCTTTACCTCCAAATCAATCACTGCACCTACCACTTCCTCTTGGCTTGAGAAGACATTGTCAAAGAAAAGGAAGATTGTTCAAGTGAATCTTCTAGAAAAAGACCTTGTAGGTTAGTTGATCTGGAGGACTTATAAGCCTAAACAATTGAATAATACATCTAGATTGTTGAAGGATGATGGTTATAGAAACATATGTGTAGAAGTAGCTTACCCTTCTATGTAAAATGAAGTAGGTCAGGCCATTGCCAATTATTTTAATGTCACTAGAGTTAACTTAAGGCCTTTTACAAGAGACAGAGATGTATATAAATTCCAGATAACGACAACTAGATTGGTAGAGAAAAAAACCAAGGAAAAAAGAGTAAAGATGAGTTAAAAGGTCAAATCAAAGTTCTAACTAAATGGTTAAAGTTTATATTTCACATTTCTCCTTAGCCAATTGCTCAAATAGAAGTTGTTTTTGATCCTTAATCATTAGTTAGGAAGGAGATTGTATACAAGATGTGAAATTATAAATCCTTTGGTAAAGCTATAGAAGAGTGGGCCAGTTGGGATATGGATGTCTTGAAGGATGAATTTATTGAAAATTTGAGAGGGAGTTGTTCCTTTGTAAAGTTCAAAGAGTAATTTTTTCCCATATAAATGATTATCTCAATAGATTGGAAACCAATTGCATCTTTTTGGGTGAAGAGCCAAGTTTGTAAGATAAAAATATTAAGGCTCTAATTTTTTCACCAATAAGATGATATGCTAGTTTTTATCAAAAAAGGACAACTTTTGTGCTCCCCCTTCTTCAGACCCTTGATCTTCACTATCTTCAAAAAGGTTAGTAGTTTAGAAAGTAGATTCAGACCACTACAACTCTTGTTATTGTTGCATCTTCAAATTTTGAGCATTTATTTACTATCTTCATTTTCTTGTGAACATTAGAATTTGATGATTTCATAAAAAAGTGGCATCTTAAGAGCCATTTTTGTGCCATAACTTGGTGCACATACCCCTAGGGAACAAAATGTAGGTGTAAAAAATATAGAGCTATATGGTTTTCTCATTTAAAAATTTTTACCACTTTTTATAGGTTGAAAAAGTGTCACCAGTTTTGGTGAAAATTGAAATGGCCTCTTGCAAAATTGATGAATTTTTTATAGCCTAAAAAAATCATGGCATGCAAAGGGTTTTGTTGATTCATTTCAACTTCAAATTACTATGAAGTTCCCTCTAATCTTACTATAGTTATGGGAGGAGTATATATATAATTATTCACATGGTTCAAGGGTTGGCTCTCTTGGTATCTTCATGCTATAGTCAATTTGTAGGGTTTATTATTATGAAGATGCAACTTTAGAGATGGTGGATATTTTGCAAGTTCTATAAGATTAAAGACATGTTGAAAGATGTGTCATGTTTCCATTTATTAGAATGTATAGATGACTGATATAGAGCTCAATATGTGGAGTTGTTACTCACTCTTGCTAAAATTTTCAAACTTCAAAAAAAAAATTTCGAGGTAACTTTTGTGTTTTTTTTCACTAGTATGGGTTTTCTTTATGTTATTATCTTTTTTTTCATGTTTTTTCTATGTTGATAATGAATAGTATGTTTGTGGTTAATATTACAGCTAAACAACATCCTTGAAGGGGTGTTGAGAGGAGCTAGCATCTAGAAATCTAATAGTGATGAACATAGAGTGGAATTCCTATTTAATTTATGGATTTATTGGTGGTTAAAATTAGAAATCAAAAATGTATTTGAAGGGGTGTTAAGAGGAGCTAACATCTAGAAATATATTGTTGATGAACATGGTGTGGAATATTCATTTATGTTATGAATTACAACGTGATCCTTGATGGAATCAAATTTTGGTCATTATTCATGCTATTTTGGAAGACCTAAGCATGATGATGATCTTGCTCTATCTATAATGCCTTGGTATTAAAAGTATTTTTTTATAATATTGTTGATTTTCATATCTATTGAAGATGTAGTGGCTCATTGTTGATTATTAGGTGATTATTTCATCACCCTAAGGCTAAGTTACTTACTGTTTGGTCTTTTAAAAGATTTTATATTCTCATATTCATCTTTATTATCTTTGTGCCATCTTGTGGGTTAGGCCTTTTTTCCATTATTTTTTACTTTGTAGAAAGTGTAATTCCCTTGTTGGTGGCATCAACCTCTTCTAATGAACTTATACAAATCACTTTTAAAAAGTCTAATATTGATGATATAATATTAAAATAGAGAAAAAACTCAATTTTCTTACCACTAAATAACTATTCACCATTACACATTATACAAAATTTTGATCATATTCCTTAATGAGCTCATTTTTCACTTGAATATTATTATAAGTACTTAAATTAAGTACTTAAATTTCTTAATTTAAAGCCACAATTTTAATTTACAATTGCCTAAAGCTAATTAATCAAAATCTATTTATGTAGGAAGCGATGGTACACTTGAAGTTTCACTAGCTCTCACTTGTCGATTCTTTGCAAAATAATTCCATGTCCCATGTACCAAATTACCTACTCACTCTTTATTCTCTCTCATAGTGTTCCACACCATTATGACGAAAAAGAAATAAAAAAATAAATGAGAAAAAACTCTTCATCAAACTCACACAAGTAGCATCAATTTGGGAAAAAAAAACCTCCCATTGCAACATTGTCAATGATAAGGATTTTATTTTTGACCAATAACTAGAATAAAATATCTATGTAAGGAATTAACTAGGGCTACAAGAGATTATCCCAAATAGGGGAAGTTCCATGGTGTAAGGGTGGTTGAAGCTAGAAAAAAATGTAAAGGCACTAAAGGAGGAAATAAACCAAACCAACTCATCTCTCTTAGGATCTTGAGGGATATTATTTATCTAATTGGATATTTGATTCAACAATGGGCACCAACTAAAATTCATTTAGTTTTAAATTTTAAATTCATACATGCCTAATACATATTATTTTACATTTGCAAATAGATGTATATAGGATAAATGTTTTGGTTTAAATTTTCCTAGTAAACATCCAAGCACTATGTAGTAGGAGCATAGAGAAGATATGCGAATTGTTTGGCACAATTCCTCAAATACTTGTAGCCTTAAAAAATATAGTAATGTCAACATGTTTTAATTATATGTAAATGGTTCAATTTTATTTACCCTCTACTTCTTACAATTTTAAGCATAGATTCTAAGAAAAATTGGATTAGCAATAGTGTTAAATGAATTAATACATATACTACTACAAATTGTTATGAATAGTTCAATATTATTAAAATTTACTATATAATTCTTGTAATATTACATTTTTGTATTCATATCATTTTAAATTTCATATAGTAAGAAAATTTAAATTCTACATTTACTCTATAAATTTATGAATTTATCTCAATAAATCAACAATATTCTTTGTATTTAAATACAAATAAAATAATACAAAGGTATGGAAGGCTCATGAAACGATGTAAGCATCACTAGCTATGGAAAATATAGTTCCAATTCAAAATAAAATATATTATAACTACTATCTATTCTCTTTCTTAATCTATTTAACAATACCAAAAAATTACATATACAAATCTTGTTTTGTAAAACTTACTTTAATTGGAGCAAATAATATGGTCTATCATGAAAATCAAATATAAATTTCAATCATACACAACCATTTGTTACATTACTAATAGAAATTACAATTTTAATAGTACATTGTGTAGTCACTCGTCTGAAATCAAAATATGATTAACTCTTGCAACAAGTTCATTTTTTACCTACTCTTTGAGAGCTCTTATTTTCCTTATAAGGTTCTACATTGAATGAGAGATAAGTGGAACTCCAATTCATATTTCATTAAAATGGTCTATTAGAACATAACTATACAATTCCTAAATTGGCATCTCATTGTGGAATACAAAAATAAAATATTGTTCATCAAAAAAAAAATTGGAAGTCATATATCATTATTTGCATTCCAATTATAAACAAAGTTCTTATACCTTGCATGATCAAATATTCTATTGTAAAATAGAACCAGTGCTTCAAAACCAACTCAAATTTTGTTAAATAGAAATTAATTAAAAAAGACCATACAAATGCATAAAAAACTTCAAGATGTAATTTACTGTACAAAAAATTATTCTTTTAATGCATGACTACTATTACATACTCTCAAGATAGAATTTTTTTTTTTAATATTTTATTACTACTTGTATAATATTTTTAATAAGGAATGCCTATTGAGAGATAATAACACCAGTTGGCTATTTTTAAGAAGATAAGACATCACAAAGTTCAACTTCAACTTCTAACATGATATCAAAGATTACATTAATATTGTTAAAATAGTTCTAACCATCTAAATATTCTAGCACACAAAAAATGCTAGAGTAGTTTTAACCATCTAAATATTCTAGCACAAAAATGTATCTTACTTTTGCTTTACTATGAATAGCAGTGCTAATCTATATTTTAGCGTTGCTAGGCATGCTCAGACCCTGTGAAATGAAGGAAGCACAATTAAAATAGTATATGGTAGGGGAAATAAGAGAAGAAAAGCAACTCAGCTAGTATCTTACTGTTCATAGTTGATGGAAATTTTGCCAGCTACAGGATCGACGATACGAGCGAAGGCCTGTTGAGATAAATCAATGGTGCCAGATCCACAATAATCAATGATCTTCACCACAATCGATCCACTCTTGTAGGGCTTCAGAACACCCAAATTTGTTGCGCCGGTGCAAGTGATTCGGTAGTGTCTTCCGCAAGCGGCTTTGTTGTCCCAAATCGCATCGCTTGCTGCCGCAAACAGATTTCCCGAGGGAAATTGTGAGGTGTCATTTCCATAGCACGTCGATGCTGCCAGAACAATCCTTCTCTATTAAATTCATCCTAACAATGTTTAATCAATCACTATTACAGCAATGCCCATCACTAAATTTGATAATAATTCGAAATGTAATTACGGACATAATGATTGAAAAATGTGGCTATTCCTTGCACACCCATACAAAAATGCCAGCCACACATAAATCTCATCACAAACACAGCCTGCCAAATGCTACGAATAATTCCACATGCCATTGTTTCTTAGACTCTTAATTCTCTCACTGAATCTTAAGCAGTGCAGGTAAGTATATAAAGAATAAAACTGTAAACAGGGAAGAGGTGAAGCTACTCTTTTCCCTGCATCTAATCAATAGCGCCCATGTTCACGTGTATGTCTAAGTAGTATATTTAAATGACCTTTTATAATGGGGGTACTCCTCTAGTTTAAGATAGAAACATATTAGGGTACGCGTCAATACACGCTACTTCAAAATCCTGGCACCTGTCCGCCCATGATTCTTTGCCATTGATTTGATACCTAGAACTATGAGCGTTGAAACTATGCTATGACTTTCACAATGTACTATAGAAGACACCACACACCATCTGTCCACTATCTCTGCCAAGCTTTATGAATGTGTAGAATCCTTGCTTAATACTTCATATTTATTATTAGGAATCTCTGCTTTCCACTTTCTAGTTTTTGCTGTATGAAGCTAAATAAGGTAAGATGGCAAGTTTCAGATAGTGCTTTCTACTGTTTGAAAATAAATTAGCTAAGACATGAAGTTTCATACTGTGCTTTCTACTGTTTGTTCAGACTGTGGACAATCTAAATAATGTGTAGTTTACTAAGTGTGCGTATAATCCTTTGGCCTCTTCTTAATGATGTATTTATGAGGCACTTCTTTCTTAATTGATCAACCTCATCCCAATCTAGAGGCTCAAGGGGAAGCCAGTTGCATTAACCATTTACCGCTATAATTAACGTCACAGGTGAAGGAAGTATTTAGCAATAGGCGCAATTCAATTATATAAAACTGTAGACATGCAAAATATACTAATTGACATCATACTTTCGATCCTGATTTACTAACATCGTTTCTTCTCGAATCATCCCTTGGTCTAACCATTTAATCAAATTCCCCTATCTGATTAAATTCATCAATATTCATCTCTTAATTAAATAAATCACTTTATCTAATTAGGTCACCTTCTCCTGTTAATTAAATCAATCCATTTGATTTAATTATCCCTATTTAATTAAATAATCAGTTTATTTGATTAAATCCCTAAAGCCTATCTATTAAATTAAATAAGTTAAAACCTTGTTTGATTTAATTTAACACCATCTCCTTTAATTAAATAAATCAAATCCTTATTTAATTAATCCCTTGTCATATTCCTCTCTTATTTAATTTAAATAAATCCATAAATCTAAATCAAATAAGTCACATCATCAAATCTCTTGTTAAATTAATTAACCCTTGACTAATTTAATCTAATATCATGTCACATCCTCTGGAAAATGCAAGTTGCACATGAAAATAGATTTAATTCATTTATTAAATCCCTATTTTTCCTCACATGGCATCTTTTGGAATATTCTCTCAATTTGAATTGAAAAATTTCAAATTAACATGCACATTCAACAAGGCAATAATTTTATAATATATGCCCTTTTCCTTGAGCCAAGTGACATTCATTATATTTCCTTCCCTCTCACAAATCATTTTCAACAAATTTGAATTTCAAATTCATGCATTGATTGGCACATTTCTCAAATCTTGCACATCCTCCATCCATTCATGGATTCCCAAGTGACATCATGCTATTGGATGAATGTTAGTCCCATATTGATCAAATTTGGACATTCATCCATCTTGAAATCCTATAAATGAAGAGCTCCTCTCCTCATTTGATGATCCACAAACATTGCAAAGTTACCATGCTAAAATACTTAGCCATTCTCATTAATCATTCAAATTCTTAGCTAGGGTTTTTTTCAGATTTAGCTTGGAGTTCTCATCTTTTCATCAAAATTGGATCAACAATCTCTTCAACATTCGAATCTTGCACCATAGGAATTGGGAAAGGGCCAATTTTCACATCAAATTGGCACCAATTCCCCCATGGGATCAAGTGTTTGCTATTTAAATTAGGATTTAATCTTTGGTTTATCAATTTTATTATGTTCTTCACTATTTGCATTCCTAGTTTGATTCGTAAATGGATTTCATGGGGAATCCTTCTTTTGGCTTGTAATTCCTTGTCTAACTCATTTATTCATGTTGTTTTGCAGGTACAAAGAAAAGGGTTCGCACATTTGGCGCTAGAAGGAGGGCTTGACATCATTATTTTTAACTTTTCCTTGTAATTTTTGCGTTTTCTTGACACACAGGAAATTTCAATGTGGGCTCGTCAGCATTGTTATTTTAGCACTGTGGGCTCACGTGTGTCGCTATTTTAGCACCGCTGGACTCATCCTGCCCAAAATTTCAAATTCTTAACTCCACCACTGGACTCGCTGATCTGCAGAAGTTTCAATTTTCTTTTTAACAGTGACGCTTTTGAAAAGTGCGATGCTGGGGCAAAATCACGACGCAATTGTGCTCTTTGTCTCGACACAGAGTGCTGCTGACTAGTAAGCGGCGCTATAAGAGTGCCGCTGAGAGGAAAAAATAGTGACACCTTCACAAGTTGCGACACTGGGAAACAACAAAAGGGAGAATTTGATTTTTAGCACGTGTTTTAATTTATGATTGCTTCTTCCTCTGTTTTCTGCTTTTTAATTTCTTTTATTTTTTTTTACAGAATTTAACTATTTTTCGTCTTTGTAGGTTGGAAAATGAAAGCAAAGGAAGGAGGAGTATGGTGATGATACTTTGTCTAATCAAAGTGTTTGTAAACACTTAAGTATTTGTTTAACACTTCTTTAAATAATTTATCATCTTTTCCTTCTTAGAACACTAGCTTTCCTTTGGGTTTAAAAAGAGTTCTTTTTGTTTATTTCTTACAAAAGGATTAAAAAGAATCTTAGGACCAAAAACTTACTAGATTTTTTCTATGGGATTAATAAATTAAACAAATGTTTATCACTTGTCTTTTTGGTGCTCTAAAAATGAACTCACATATTGCTTTGAGGGTTTAAAAAGAACAAGTGTAGTTGTGTTTTTTGTGAGGGCTTACTTAGGCTAAAGCCATTGAAAAAGGATGTATGCGCTTCTCTTGCGCTTTATAGCGATCTTGAGAATCAAAAGGCCTTTTTCATGACTTTGGGATGAGACAAAGCAATCACCTCCACACTTCGATTTGGGCTTAAAATTGAACAAAATCTTGTGCGAGTGTGAGTGGGGGCATTTTCGCGTATATTCTCTCTCTTTGTTGCTATCAAAGATTGATCAAGTTACAAATTTTTTTCTTCATTTTCTTTTGTTTATCTTAGAGGGCCTACCTTGTGGGAAAAAGTACTCACCCAAGGGAATGACTCAACCGATAACACTCTAAACCCGAGAGTATTTCCAGCCGGGATATAAATGTGGATAGTGAACGAAATGCCAATATCATGCGGTTGACTCCGATAAGATGGATCCGAAAGGGGACTCTTTCCATGTTGGGTCAACTCCTACAAACGGAAAGTCCTTACTAAAACCCATGTGCTAGAATTTTCCAAAATCCTTTTATCTATTTGTTGGTGCAAGAACGGTCGTTCTGAAGCCACCCCACACTTTTACAGTCTTCTAGTAGAAATGAAAAGCATGCCATGGGAGTTTCATGGGTGTTGATGCTTGGCTGCCCCGTATAAGTGAGTGCCATGGAGGGGAGCTAGTGGGGTCAAGCATCTAACCATTCACTAGAGATAAGCGTAGCTGGACTTGTCCAAGTGGGAATCCAACAAATATTGTCTTACACATTCATAGGATTGTACTTGTTCTTGGGTTACAAAATCCATTGCTTGATTGAAAACGTCATGGAAACAAACATTTAACACTATCATTCAAATTTCAAACACTTTCAGAGACAAATACCATTGACTCAATCCATATGTTATTGCTTTCCCTTGGGACTCACGTCCTTAGAGGTTCCTAAATATTGGATTATATCTCGATTTGTCTCCTTAAGTAAACAATAGGAAAACTCTTGCCTTAAGTTCATTAAATTTCCACATAACATATCTTGTGGGATTTGAAGAAATTAAGACATTAGAAATCTTAGTTTGAAGATCTAATCAAAGAAAGTGTTTTTGGTAAAATAAAGACATTAAGCAAAGCTAAACAAAAAGAACTCTCATGTGTGATTGAAGACTTACAAAAAACCCAAATCACAAGGTCATTTGCCCAAAATTTGAAAATGTTTGTTCAAAAAGAAATCATTCTTTGGTTACAAAGATCTTTAGGAAGCATTTGCATGCTCTACAATACCCAGGTCTAAGAAAACAAAGTGGTCTCTTTAGGTTCATTTAGGGATCAAAACATATCAAAATCTTTTTCATCCATCCTCCAAACATATCAAAACAAACATCATCTCACAAACTCACCTTTTGGGAAATCCTGAAATCATCCTTGCTACTAGGCTTTTGGACAAAAAATCTAGATCATCAAACTCATCAAAACTTTTGAGATTAAAATCCTTGAAAACATCATCAAAATCATCTTTGGATAAATGTGTGTAGATGCATCCTTTTGCATATACTTAGTCAAATATTATCAAAAACATATTGTTTAGCTTAGTATACGGAGATGAATCCTTCCCCATATGCTTAGTGAAACTATCATCTTGTTTGGATAGGTGTGGATAGATGCATCATTATTTCCACACATATTCAAATCATCATCCTTTGATCAAAACTATCCCTTAGATAATCATCCAACATCTTAGGGTCTTTTGTTCAAAATTAAAAGCAATCAAAATCAAAATCAAGGACAAAATTCAAAATCCAACATCAAAATCAAAAAGTCCTAAAAGCCTAGTATTTCCTTCAAGATTCACTAAAAGATCATAACATTCACCCCATTCATATTACATATCACCTTTGATCCTAAAGACATCCTAGAAGTTTCTACTTTGGGGCATAAGATAAAGATCAATTCAAATAATCAAAGAGATTCATCTCCCATATTCTAGAAGATTGATCCTTGTTTTATGGTTCTAACTAGATCTCAAATACAAGAAGAGTATGGAAGCCAACAAAGAAACACCCGCTTCAAGCGATCTTATCCAAACAAACACAAAAATAAATCCCGCCGAATCAAGTAATCCATTGACCCTTTCATCATCACAAAATCCACAAGAAGAAAACCAAGGAGAGGTCCTTACTTTTGGAATGTCTCATGAGGAAATGACGGAAATGCTCCAAAATCCAGACAACCATAGGATCATCAACATCATGATGAGACTTAACCCTTCATTGTACATGCTTGAACTAGCAAAACAAGGGGCCAAATTTCCTTCCGATTTTGATGTGAGCACTATAGTAGAGACATCTTTTCCACCAATCTCATCCACCATCCCCATTTCATCTACACTCCCATCTCAAAACATCACGCAGAATATCCCGCAAATCACAACATCATTTGCTCCAATCCAACCCAATGTTAACAAGGGAAACACATTCCTTAATGAACTTCAATCACATCCCCTTGTTAATAATCAAAACTTGGACGCAAATACCACATTGGAACAAAACATCCCCCATAATCCATTACACAAAAATGTTCCTCTCAATTTACATTATGACTCATCATCAACATTTTTTCATGCAGCACCACAAACACCTCTTCTCACAAATTCACAAGAAGAGGGAGATATGTTTAGACTAGGGGGCATATTCAACACCACACAACAACTCACACCCCTCACATTTCCACCACTGCCACTATTGCCATATCATCTGCACCACTTCTTGGTTTAAGGCTTCCCCCTCTATCAAGTATCAATCAAAACAACATCCCAATCATCAATCAAAGCATTACACCAAACACCCAAATTCTCCGTTAATATTGCAATAACAAATGACATACAAAAGCAATGGAGACATAATCAAACACACCCCTAACATCACAAAGCATGGTCTCCCAAGGACCTAACAGATCAATGATGCAACTTACCATATCAACAACACCATCCATCACAAACACCACCTTTACAAACACCATTCAAAATCCACCACCACCAGCAACTTCCACCACATCAAGTCAATATAATGCAACATTGCAAGCTACGTTTTAGTGAGGATACCAACAAGTGTAGAAACAAAAATCCATACACCTAGCAGCTCAACAAGCTACTCAAGCTACGCAAGCTCCCCAAGCCGCACAAGCTGCATTACAAGCACAACAAGCTCAAACTTTATTGAAACAACAACAACAAGCTGCACAAGCATTACAAAAATAAAAGGCCGCTCAAGCACAACTTCTATTACAACAACAAGCAGCACAAGCATGAGCCCAATATCAAGCACAACAAGCCCAATATCAAACACAAATTCTTGCACAACAACAAGCAGTACAATTGTAAGCATATCAACAAGCATTAAAGCAATACCAAGAGCAACAAGAAGCAGTAGAATTGGCAGCCCAACAACAAGCGTTGTTGGAACAACAACAAGCACAACAATGCTTGGCATAACAACAAGCTCAACAATAAGCACAAATCTTAGCACAGCAACAACAAGATCAACAACAAGCGTTGTTCATACAAAAGTAGGTGGAAGCCTACCTTGCTCGACACAACATACAAATACCATCAAACAACATGCCGACCAACTCACCCATCCAACCCATGATTCAAACACCCCAAAACACTTTCACCCCACCCCCTAATCCACAAAATGATGTGACAACACAAATCAGGTTGCTTTCGCAACAAGTACTCGATATGCAATTTGGGCGAACAACGAAAACACCAAGCAACTTGTGTCCCTATCCATTTGATAGGAGCCTAGAAATGAAACCATTCCCTAAGGGATTTGAAATCCCCAAATTTGACAAATATCGAGGAACAAGAAACCCTAAAGATCACATCAGGGAATTCCAAGTTCATTGCATCGAGGTCGCATATGACGATACTTATCTAATAAGGTTATTTCCTAGAAGCTTGGTAGGTATCGCTATAGAATGGTTCTCTCGCTTACCTCCAGGCATTAGAACATTTCAAGAAATTTGAGATGCATTCCTCAAGAACTACGTATGTAACATCACAATGGATGTTAGTCTTGAAGAACTCTATGCCCTAAAACAAGGAAAGAATGAATCATTCACCTCATTCCTACAATGATGGTGATCTAAGGCCAATCAGAGTAAGTGGACCATGCTAGAAGAGCAACAAGTTTTCACCATCATAGCTAACCTTGAAGGATGCTTGGAATTTCATCTCAAGGTTTAGGGTATCACCACATATGATCAATTGATCCCCAAAGCATTTAGCATCGAAAGAGCCCTTGTGACTCAACCCGCTGAATCAACATCATATCACAAACAAAAAAATAACTACCCACCATCAAATTACAATGATAAACCTCACTTGTGGGCAAGGAACAAAAACATCACTAATGATGGCATCGTTGATGCCAAGGTGGTCATTAGTGGTCCACGCCAAAATACACCCACACCACAAACCCAAACATAACACCAAAACAATCATCACATGACATACCATCCAAACAAAAATCCAACAATCAATAATCTCAATGACCAAAGAGGACCCCCTCAACGCAAAACTTATCCCAAAAGAAAATACACCACTTTGGGGAAACCACTTGAGGACATAATGAAAAATTTGATCGACGAAAAACTCATCCAACCCTCTACATTTGAGAATTACAAAGAACCTGATGTCAAACCTCCTTGGTACAATGAGAATCAACTTTGTGAATTTCACAAAATCAAAGGTCACACCACAAACAGTTTCTTGAGACTCAAAAACATCATCCAAGATCTCATTGATAAGAGAATCATAAACGTGGAACAACCTACGGGAAATCAGGACCTAAAGATATACATGAATCCAATGTCAAACCATGGCAACAAAGGGAATAAAAATGATAAAGGGAAGGGCAGTGTAATCATATTTATGAATCAGTCATTTCCTCCCTAAATGAAGACTGCATGGTCATCACCATCAAGGGCGCCCATGTCGAAGATTGTGGAGTCACCACAAGAGGCGGCAAAGTCACCATCGCAGGATCATCCCAACCAAATAGAGTCCCTTCATCTAGATCTTTTCTGCATGGTTACAATGTTGTAGACCAACTTAAGAGAACACCGACACACATCTCCATCATGGAGTTGTTAAAAATATCGTCAGCTCATAAAAAGATCCTTGAGGAAGCATTAGCCTCGTCAGCTATCCCCGTAAACCTCGATGAGGAACAATTCCAAGCTATGGTCAGAAATATCATAACACCTAATATCATTACATTCTCTGACCAAGATTTCCCCCCTCAACCATCTCACAACCGTGCACTCCACTTAGAAGCAATCGTAAATAAGAGAAAATCAAAAGGGTCTTGGTAGATGGAGGTGTAGGTCTGAATATCTGTTCTCTCAACCTCATCAAGCAATTGAAAATATCAGAAGATTCCATTGAAAAAGGGAAAGGCATCACAATAAGAGCATACGATGATCAAGAAAGAGTGTCTCAAGGCACAATCATACTCCCCATTCAAGTAGGGTTGACCCTCATGGAAACCACCTGTCAGGTTTTAGACCTTGACTTACCTTATAACATCCTTCTAGGACGTCCATGGATTCATGCGATGAAAGCAGTAGCATCAACCTTCCACCAATGTGTGAAATTTACACATAATGGACAAGATGTTACCATCCGTGGAGATCTCGAGCCTTTTTCATACTGTAAAAATATTGAAGCAAAATACTACAAAATCCCCCAAATACCAAAGAATGATGAGGGCCCATCGAAATCATACATTGACCCCGCCACCCTCACATCCACTTCTAAGATAGAGACACCCGCCATTCCTACCATCTCTGACATCAAGTTCATCATACAAGAGGATGGTTGTGGAAGCTACAGGCTCCCTAACAACACCTTTGTGATAGGAGAGTTACCACAATCTCCTAAGTCACAAGGATGCCCACAACAAAATCAAGCTTCCACATCACGAGCCTCTCCTAAAGATTATCCTGAATTCACAAGTTGGGGAGATCTGGGCCAAGAGTTAATTGATACAAACCCATCACATATGTTATACCAAGGTGAAATACCAGCAACAAACTCACCAATGGATGAAAGAAGCAAAAGCCTCTGAATGATGCTTGCAATGGGTTACGACAGAAATCAAAGATTGGGACAAAACGACAATGGCCTTATAATACCTATCATACCAAAGATGCGACCAATAAAAAACCTTGGCCTTGGATGTACCCCTCCATGTATAACCATACGTGGCTGAAGTCCTCCAGTTAGAGTGGTTAATACTTCTCCCCAGCCCACTACAGCGAAAATTCATAGAGACATAACTAAAGCCTATATTAGTAGTGATGATGAGGACCCCATAACTAATCTACCTAGGTTATTTGAGGACACCACCCTTTGCATGATCAGTACCTTATCTTTTGCACCAAACAACGAGGACCATGAAATTCGCTTAGTATATCCCCAATTGATCGACTATGACCAACGAGGACCACCAGTTCTTGATGTGTTCGAAAATGATGAGGTGCTCTCAAAATTCATGGGATTAAGGGATAACTTTCCAGATGGAGATCATAAAGCAGGGTTTATAATAGAACTAGACACACAGGCTTATTATGAGGAAACGATTGAATCCTTCAGTCGCAAAAATGAGAAACTAAGAATCATATCCAAGTCCTTGAGTGAAAACCACATTGTGGCACTCTCTGACAAGAAAATAGTAAAAAGAAAGGACGTATCTAACGGTGAAAACCTCTTTGAGGCACCTGAGGATGAAGGATTCAATCTTCCCTTAAGAGCCATTCACTAGGAAAAATCAGCAGTTTTGGCTGAAAAGTGCAATCTTGTCAACCTAGGAATACAAGACTTCACATATCACATTCTATGTAGAATCACTATTATCAAAAGAGCAAGAACTCCTCGTAGCATTCCTAAGGGAGAGGCAAATAAACTTTGCATGGAGTTATGCTGATATGCCAGGCCTTGATCCAAATATTTTCATCCATCACTTGGCAGTATATCCTGAAGCAAAACCCGTCAAACAAAATCTCCAGAAAATGCATCCTCAGATCGCCCTACTGGTTAAAGTAGAGCTCAAAAAGTTGTTAGATGTAGGATTCATCTGACCCATAGACTATCCAGAATGGATATCAAATCTAGTACCTGTTTCGAAACCCGATGGAACCATCCGAATATGCACAGACTTCAGAGATTTGAACAAAGTATGTCCAAAAGATGACTTCCCGCTTCCTAACATTGACATGATAGTGGACATGACAACGGGACATGAGATGTTATCATTGATGGATGGATTTTCAGGATATAACCAGATCATGATAGCTAAGGAAGACCAACATAAAACAACATTCACTTGCCCATGGGGGACTTACTACTGGAACATGATGCCATTTGGCCTAAAGAATGCAGGAGCAACATGTCAAAGGGATATGACATTGATCTTCCACGACATGATCCACAAAATAGTTGAGGACTATGTTGATGACATCCTAGCTAAGTCTAGAAAAAGACAAGACCATATAGCGACCCTCAGTGCCATCTTTGATAGATTGGAAGAATACAAAGTAAGACTAAACCCAAAGAAGTGTGTCTTTGGCATACAATTAGGTAAACTACTGGGATACATAGTATCGATGAGGGGTATTGAAGTGGATCCAACAAAAGTGAAAGTAATCCTTGAAATGGAAGCACCAAAGACACTAAAACAATTGAGAGGCCTCCAAGGCAAACTCTAGTCCATTCGAAGGTTCATAGCGCAGTTAGCAGACAAACAAAATCCATATTCTCACCTACTCCACAAGGGAGTAGCATACAAATGGGATGATAAATGTGAACAGGAATTCAACAAAATCAAGGAATATCTACTGTCACCACCAGTTTTAATGCCACCTATCCTAAATAAGCCATTGATTTTATATGTGCCAGCAACATCAGCAGCCCTTGGAGCTCTCCTAGCCCAGCATGATGAAAAGGGAAATGAAAGAGCTATCTACTACATCAGTAGGACAATGGTTGGCCATGAGCTAAATTATTCCTTTATTGAGAAAGCATGTCTCATAGTAGTGTTTGCATCTCAAAAATTCAAACATTACATGTTGGCACACAAGATAAAGCTCATTGCCAAAATTGATCCCCTTAAGTACCTACTATCAAAAGAAATACTCACAGGTAGAATGGAAAAATGGGTAATGATATTATCAGAATATGACATTGAGTATGTGG
The DNA here is from genome assembly GCA_007258455.2 of Sequoia sempervirens. Lineage (NCBI taxonomy): Eukaryota > Viridiplantae > Streptophyta > Pinopsida > Cupressales > Cupressaceae > Sequoia > Sequoia sempervirens. The sequence continues at coordinate 114,416,405 of VDFB02049217.1, read as the reverse complement.
AAAGAAAATAAATCAAAGGTCAGGTCATCACAAATCAACTAGCAGAAGCACCTATTCATTTTAAAATTCCTCTCATTTCAGAATTCCCAAATGAATCTATCTTTAATCTCAACGTAGCTGATCATTGGAAATTATACTTCGATGACTCATACACGCAACACGAATCAGGAGCAAGTGTCTTCTTCATCACCCCGCAAGGGGATTACATACCAAGGTCATACAAACTGGCATTTCCTTGCACCAACAACATTGAAAAATATGAAGCTTTACCTATAGGTCTCAGGATAGCAGTGCAATGGAACATCATAACTCTAAAAGTATATGGAGACTCTCAGTTGATTATAAACCAAGTCAATAATGAATATCAGACTAAGGATGACAAGCTCACTGCATACAAGAAATTGGTGGAGACTCTAAAGGAATCCTTCATGGACATAACATTTGAACAGATTCCAAGAACCAAAAATAGAGCAGCCGACGATATGGCGATAATTGGGTCCCTACTGGATATCCCTAACAACGTCCCAAAATATGAATTCTTGATCGAGCAGCTTCTCGTTCCAGCATTTGAGATACCAGAATTAGAAAATGTGTGTGAAATCGTTGGTCTTGGTGATCCTTGGTATCACGACATCTATACATACCTTCGCGTAGGAGTCATACCCACTGACCTCCCATCAAAATTAAAATGAACCTTTGTCAAAAAGGCATCCATATTTGTCATCCTAGGTGATACCTTATACCGTAGAAGCATAGAGGGTACCTTGCTGTGTTGTTTAAACGTTGAGGAGGCATTAACCGCTCTAACCGAAGTTCATGACGGTATTTGTGGTTCGCACGTGAGTGGAATGACCATAACCAAGAAACTGCTGAGGATGGGGTATTACTGGCCCACAATGGAACGAGAAGCACATGATCATGCCAAAAAGTGTCCACAATGTCAGCAGCATGGGGACCTCATCCATGCTCCAACTCAAGAGCTTCATCCCATTGTCACACCATTTCCCTTTTCGTAGTGGAAACTCGATCTCATTGGAAAAATCACACCCACCTCATCTAATGGCCACAAGTTTATCATAACTGCAACTAAATACTTCACAAAGTGGGTGGAAGCCATACCCATGATGTATATCACTAGGAAGCAGATCTCAAAATTTATCCTGAACTATCTCATTTGTCGTTACGATGTCCCCCAAGCCATTATCTCAGATAATGGGACATCATTCAAGAACCAAGAGGTCCGCGACTTGTGCGAGAAATTCAAAATCCAGCATCGCTTCTCCACTCCATACTATCCCCAAGGCAATGGCCAAGCAAAGGCTACAAACAAAACTATCCTCAAAATCCTCAAGAAAACAGTCAATGACGCGGGTCATGACTGGCACTTACAGCTTAATCTCGCCCTTTGGGCTTATCGAACTAGCATCTGCACACCCACTAGTGCCACCCCCTTCTCCTTGGTCTATGGATCAGAAGTTGTACTCCCCATTGAGATCGAGCTCCCATCCCTCAAGATATCACTGCAAAACCTCATTACAGATGAAGAATATAGAGTATCAAGACTAAATGAGTTGGATTTACTGGATGAAAGACACACAGAAGCTTTAAATCATTTACAAGTCTACCAGAATAGACTTAAATGAAGCTACAATAAGAAAATCAGAAGCAGGACATTCCAAGTCGGGGAACTGGTCTTGAAAGAGAATTAGAAGAATGTCCCAAACCTGAACGACAAAGGCAAGTTCGAACCCAATTGGTTGGGCCCCTTCATCATCATAGGAAGTTACAAGTCAGGGGCATATCAACTATCAACATCTGAAGGGGAACCTCTACAGGAGCCCAGCTCCCATCTCAAAAAGTTTTATGCCTAATTTCTTCAAGGTATATAAAAAAAATCAGAAAATGTCCTGAAAAAATGGTTACTTCGGCGAAAACTTGACAAACAAGCATCTTAGTAACAACAAAAAAATCAAAAAAGTAAAAAATCCAAAAAAACCAAAAAAATGATCAAAAATAGTAAAGAGAAAAATCGTCCTCTAGTGAAAACCACTTTGGTGGCACTTTGGGTAAGTACCTTGGTGAAAACCTGGCAAATAGGCGCTTTGTGTAAATAAACACTCTCCATCCATCAAGATCTCTATGGCTTGTTTGACATCATCCACCCATTACATTTCCATCATCCACCGCATTCAAGTCTCCATCTATCACTCATCCACTCGCATCTGCACCATAGCTTGGTCCTATTTTCGTAATCGTGATCCTTCCTAGTACTACTCAGCCCATCCTTAAAGTCAGTTTGTCCTATCCTTATCAGAGTAGTCTATTGCATCACATTGGGGGCATGTTCCCATTGAATAAGATTCATGTATAGTTTTAAGGACCTCAAATCATAAAATCCCAAAACATTCAAAACATATCAAAATCCGAAAAACATTCAAAAATGTCAAAATCCCAAAAAACAAGTCAAAAAGTCATTTAGAAAGTCAAAAATAGAGTTGTATTGTCGAACTACGTGGTCTCTGCGTGTATAACGTAGGCAAGGCTAATCTGTCGATCAGCCCCTGAGGCCCCTAGGATAGGTCTTTAGGTTAGTTTCTTGGTCAAAATATCAAAAAATCCTAAAAACATTGAAAAATCAAAAATAAAAACATTTGAAAATCTCAAAAAATACCAAAACAGCCTCAAAACATTGCAAAACTAAAAAAAAATCCAAATATTTGAAAAAATCCATCCGCCTTGTCTCGCTTGCACCCGCGATAAGCACCACTCATAATAAATTGATCATCATCCTCAACCTTTGGTAAAACAATTAGAAACAAGTCTAGCAGGTTAAAAGTGAAAACTCAAAAGCGTTAAGCTTCAAGGCTAAGTCAAGTGCGTAAGCAAGTTGGCCATCTCTTTGTATCGATAACATATCATCTGAAATAGTCCCATATCAATCATCCCTTATAAATGAAATGATGTGCCGCCATCCACTAACATGTCCTAGGATGAATCCTTCCTACAAAGGGCATTATCTTTTGGCAATAAGTTTCAGTTATCATCTTAGAAAACACATCCTTTTCCCGTTAGCAGTATTGAAGAGAATTAGTTTGTTTGTTTACTTGGTCTTTATCTTCTGGACTTTTCTTATTTTGCGCTCATTCCAAGGACATCTCGATGATATCCCAAAACAGCGGATTTAGAGAAATAGGAATGGGACAATGATCATTATCTTTTGTCTGATGTGTTTGTTGGACGTTCTTGCAATATAACTTGGCGAATACTTGCTTTGTCAGGTAGATATGGAAGAGGTCTAGGGAAACTTGTTGACTATTGTAGGATAGGTTTACCTTTCTGTGTTTTGGTCTGAGGTGTCTAAAACTTCTGAAGTACATCCTAGCAATTTTTTCGTATGTCAGGTGTGAACAAGAATACTCCTATATGATTGTCGAGTCAAAGTCCATCACACTAAGTACCATGCCATCCTAGTTTTCTATACCTTGATGCATTGTACCATGTGTGTTATCAAACATAAGAAAATTTGGCCCTTTGAATATCCCAATTCCTCGACAAGTAATCATAATCATCATCATCATCATCATCATTTGCATTTGTGTCATCTTGCGTCGTGTTGAAATGACTTCTTTTTTCACTAACTGCACTAACAAGGTACTATGACAGTTGATCATCATCACCATCATCATCATTGATCCTGCATCCACAAATCATTAGCACACTTGCATAACCATATCATATAGAAATCATATACACTGCATAAACATATCATATAGGAAACATACGCATTGCATTTTAATCATCATATTAATAGGTTATCATAAACATTTTTCATAGATAGGTGCATACATGTCATCACATTTCACCCATTGCATTACATTGCATAGAATTCATTTACAGTTTCATAACCATTTCATATTACCATCTAAATCATCACATAAGCATGAACAAAAACATCCCATAATCATTTTCACATATTCATAAGCAATAAGTATATAAGCATTTAATTCATTACACATCAACATATCACTTTACATTAACATATCATTGCATCACATACATCATTTAGGATAAAAACATTTGTTATTCTAAAGCATCTCATAAAACCATTCGCATCATATCATGACCATCACAGCATATTACATCCATCCATAAATCATCTAATAATTCGACATTATTACACACATCATTGCATATACCATAAATCAAATCCATATCACATATTGCATTGGCATAAAATAGATCATCATATAAATAACATCATTGCACATCATGGCATTGCACACATCATTAGAAATAAATACATCCATAAAACATCACTAAAATAAACCATCCATGCATACAAGAATACATTGCATCTCATCCAAATCAGCTCATATATATATCATGTCATCAACTGTCATAGTACAAAATAATCAATCGGATCACTATACATGTATCTCAATAAGTACAAAATGCCCATCAGGCTATCAAAAATGAGCCCATAAGGCACAAAAAATGTGTATCATTTGAATCATGGTCGATCTCCATGAATGCTGCCCTCACCTCTGTCACCATGACCCTCTGGTGGTCTCTAGCTAGCCCGCTCTGAATACTCTGGGACCCAATCTGCTTAGGGCATTGTATCATGATAAGCATGATGATAGTACTCAATCTATTGAATGGCCTCCCTCTAGGATCTCATCGGAACTATACCATGGGACGAGGAGGCTGTCATGCTCTCAATCTACTGCCTGCGGCCTAGCTTTGTGGCTGCCTATAAGTTTGCAGTGTAATACCCCCATATTATTAATACTTTTTAATATTATTTGTTACTATTATGTGTGAGCTTGATGCTAGTTTCTAATGGTGAGTAGCTCACTGTCTTGGTGTGTGAGGATGCCTCTTGTATTTGGGAATCTTATTTCCTTTTGTTTAGCGGCTTCCAGGAGTAAGCCGATTTTATGGGGGGGAGGATGTAGTACCCCTCCTTTTACTAGTTGGATTTATTATTTTTCTATGCATTCGTTTGTTACTTGTGACTATGATGGTACTCTTATTGTGTGAGTTGGATAGTTAGACTTTTGATGATGTTGTTATTCCATTAGTAGACATGATCTTTTCGTATGACATTGTGGTTGGTAATGTTAGTTGATTTTCAGAATTATATTATGATGCAGTGATTTAATTAGATGTGTTATGAGATGATTGTTAGTTAGAAATGTTGATTTATTGTTTATATTATAATTGTTAGAATAGGTGTGATGAAGGACAATATGGCATCACTCGTTCACGAGTGCCCTGCTATGTTGCGATTCCTTCTCACAATGCAATACTTTAATTTAATGTTTTGATTATATATATATATATATATGTATGCACATGTACACAACTTCACTTGTATGCAAGATTTGCAGGTACAAGTCTCGATTCCACCTGCTTCGGCAGGACAAGGCGAGCACCAATAGCCCAACGGATAAATGTTGAAACAGAGGTGACGATGAAGTCCTTCCGTCCCATAATGTCAGATCGTCTCATTTGTTTGGTATTGTTCATTTTTGTAATTTGTCGTCATTCGTGGGTTGTGGTTTGTAGTTTGTCGTATTTTGATTAATGTTGGTACCTTGTATGTTGTGGTGTGTTCGATTTAAATAATGGAAGTGATTGTTTATTTTAATGTTAGATTTAAATTATATTCGAATATTTAAATAATTTAATTATTTTTGAAAATCATATATTTCAATTAAATAATAATTAAATATTAAATGTGTTTTAATTATTTTAATCAATTATCTGGTGGAGGATAATTATTAGAATAATTTATTTAAATTAAATAAGTAATGTGTTGTGCAAGTAAAGTTGCAAAATAGAAATTAAAGCAATAAAACAAATAAATAATAATAATAATAATAAAATCTGTATGTCGAAAAAGGAATTCATGGGCGAACTGCTGTCGCGCCCGTACCTGGTAAAGGACGGTATATTATTTTATAATAGTAAATTAAATATAAAATAAAATTTATAAATAAACTTTTATAAAAAAAAAAAAAATAAACTTTAAATTAATTTATTTATTTTTGGGATTTGGGAGAGGGACGGCCGTAGCCGTACCCACCTCCCTGCACCCTTGCCCTACGCCAGGCCGCGGACTGCGTAGCAGTCCGTGGACTGCTGGCGCAACAGTCATACGGACTGTCGCGCACAGTCCGTAGGACTGGCGCTGGTGGTCCTGGAATGGGACACTTTATTTGTTGTAAATTTTTTTTATTATTATTTAAAATTCGGCTTTTATATTTAAACGTGTATATATCTATTAATGTATGTTTTTTAATATGTTTGTTTTTTATATAAATTTAATAATATATTTTTATATATTATTTTTATATTTATATAGTGTGTATACTCATGATTTGAGTATAATTATATTCAATTTTGGTTATTTATAGAAGTTTGACAATTATATAAAAAAAATAAAAAAATGTTAATATAATTATATTTTGTGTGTATCTATATAAATATATATATATGAATGCATATAGTATGTACTTGTAATAAATTGTATTTATTAATTTAGATAATTGTAAGTTTAATTAAATTGTATTTTAGTTTTGATTTTAAGTTAGAAATATATTTATGTCTTGATTTAATATAGTGGAAATTGTAATTTGGAAACAATAGTGACATTATGATTATGGGGTTTGTTAAATGATTGTAGTGGTTAATTTGTCTTGATTAAATTGTTGATTGTTTTCTTGTTTTGGAGGTTATGTTTGGAATATGATTTGAATGTTGGTCGTGTGGTAATTATATGATAGTTGAGGTGCTTATTCATGAGTTCGTCTGTGATTGTGATCATGATTGTCAAGTATGATTTGTTAGTAAAAAGGGCAATGTAAATAAATGAAGATAGACAATCTCCTGAAACTTGTTTCCCTTATACTCTTTTTACCATTGATTCGTAAGTCCTTTGTATAGATAGGTACTTAGAACTCTTGGGAGTACGAAGGAATTGATTGTTCGAGTGGTTGGTTTTCAAATTGTGAATGTGGGTTGTTAATGGATACATGTTGTCATGTCTATTGAATTTGCTAAAGGTGATTTGTGTGCCAACTGTAAGGGTATCTTGAGAGGAGAAAATTAAGGTCTCCCTTAGATGCCCAGATGGTTGTTTCTAGATTTGGATTTGATTTGGAACTTAATTTGATCTTGATTAACTGTGGTTGGTTTGATGTTTTGTTGTGTTGATTGTTTGGGTTGATTTTTAAGTTGAGTGAGAATCGGTTGACTACTTTTGTTGTTTCATTTTTCCCTTGTTTGTGGATTGTCGTACTTTTGGCTTCCAGAGGCTCGAGATTATTGTCAGTTGATGTTCTCTCTTTATGCACCCTTGATGTGGCAAGTGTTTTGATATCATGATTTTAAAAGGGTTGTACATGAATTGTTGAGACTTTCATTATGTGTTTATAGCGAGATGGTTAATGCCCCACCTGATTTGGTCTTGAGATTATTTGTTTTATCTGTTACGGTACAACCCTTGCCTAGTTTGGTTTATGTTAAGGGTCTTAGGGAGAGTGGCTCTTCGTGGGCGCCGGCGCCTCAGGATGAGGAAGGGCTCAGGATAACCCACGAAAGAGTAGTTAAACAAGTGATAACCTAAATAATAGAATTTAGGGGGTTGGGTAGTTTAAAAACACAAGATAATAAAACACTGGATTCCTCGTCTATGCATTAGGGCTACCATAGACTAGTGATAGACTGAGAAGGCCGTGATTGGCAAAGTCATAGTCTCATCTTCACGAGAGACTATTGGCTCCGCATTAGCTACCCTATGGTGCCGGCCCCTCAGTTAGGAGGAAGGGCCAGGAGATCCATAGATGGGTGTCGACGCCTCAGTTGGAGGAAGGGCCAGGAGAATCCGATGAGAGCTATGCGATGACACTCTCCACTAGACACCCTTGTTCTTGTTTCTTGTGTTCTGTTTTGTAGTTGCCTCTGGATATTGTATCTTATGTTGTTTTCGAGGGCTAGGGAATCCATAGATGGGTGCTGGCGCCTCAGTTGGAGGAAGTGCCAGGAGACCCCATGAGAGCTATGCAATGACACTCTCCACTAGACACCCTTGTTCTTGTTTCTTGTGTTCTGTTTTGTAGTTGCCTCTAGATATTGTATCTTATGTTGTTTTCGAGGGCTAGGGAATCCATAGATGGGTGCTGGTGCCTCAGTTGAAGGAAGTGCCAGGAGACCCCATGAGAGCTATGCGATGACCCTCTCCACTTGACACCCTTGTGCTTTGTTTGTAGTTGCTTCTGGATATTGTGATCTTTATGAAGTTCTGATTCTTATGAATTAGGTTTATGGTTACTATTTAGTCACTTGTACATTTGGTGATACTTTGTTTAATTGTGATGAGTTTCATAGTGTTATCTTGTTATGTGATTTGTGAACGTTGATGGTTGTTCATTGTATGCCTTGAGTTGTACTTGTTTGTTCTATGTTGTTGTTGAGTCAGTTTGACATTCATGGTCGGGTTCACTTCCTCGTCACCTCTGAGCACGGGGGGTGAGATACTTGTAATTCACATGGTTGGGTGGAACGTGCTCCGCACCCGTTGGGTTCCCCATTAGCATCTTGGCTTCTCAGCATTTCCACAGTTGAAGTTGTACCAGTATTCACCTTGTATTCAGATTTCATTGTAATTGTATCATCCCACATGTTTGGGAATTTATTGTAATTCTTATATCAAAAATTGTAATGTAATATTATAACAATAATGTAATAGTTAGGATCATTTGTAACTCTATTAAGAAATGTATCATGGATGTAATTATGCGATGTTTGTTATTCTCACATCATGGTTATTGGATGTATCCTTATCCTTGGTTATCACTATAAATGATATTATTGTAATCTTTACTTTTTTTATTCCGTTTAGTTGTTGCGATGTAACCTCGCATGCCCCAGAGAACTAAGTGTGCTAATGTCATGTAATGTGCTATGTGATTATGGTTAAGAGTTATTACATGTTTAACTTAATTGTTTTCAAAAAAAAAATTATTCGTATTGTGTGAGTTCTCTGGGGTTTGCACGGCGAGCGTTACAACTTGGTATCAGAGCCAGGTTCATACACTGGGCACTATGTGTGCTCACTATGTAACCTTGCGTTTAGTCCCTAGAATCTAGAGTTTCTTTTTTTTTTGTTGTGTTGTTGTGAACCTAAGTTTCTCCCATTAGTCGGTCTCAGGGCAATGGTGTAGGAAACTTATGGGAAGGGATAGGACCCTCGGTGTAGTGCGCAATACACCGATATCCTTCCTATCAAGGATGCACTATGAACCCTTGTGTCATTGTGTGATGTGGTTTCCAGTGATGACAGTTATGTGTGTGGTTGTGGCATGTTCTCTGTGTGGTTGTTGTGTGCTTACTCTTATCTATTTATGGCTTCCTGGAGTAAGCCATATCCTTGGGGGGGAGGATGTAATACCCCCATATTATTAATACTTTTTAATATTATTTGTTACTCTTATGTGTGAGCTTGATGCTAGTTTCTAATGGTGAGTAGCTCACTGTCTTGGTGTGTGAGGATGCCTCCTGTATTTGGGAATCTTATTTCCTTTTGTTTACCGGCTTCCAGGAGTAAGCCGATTTTATGGGGGGAGGATGTAGTACCCCTCCTTTCACTAGTTGGATTTATTATTTTTCTATGCATTCGTTTGTTACTTGTGACTATGATGGTACTGTTATTGTGTGAGTTGGATAGTTAGACTTTTGATGATCTTGTTATTCCATTAGTAGACATGATCTTTTTGTATGAAATTGTGGTTGGTAATGTTAGTTGATTTTCAAAATTATATTATGATGCAGTGATTTAATTAGATGTGTTATGAGATGATTTTTAGTTAGAGGGTGCTGTCATAATAGTGGTTTACAATTCCTAAGAGGAACGAATTTTAGCTGAAATCACATATTTTTAGAAAATATAATGATTTAAGCCTTAAAAAGTTCCATTTTAAGGATTCCAATTGAAGAGGGTTTGATCAAATCACCTTAGATCAAACCCCTTAGATAGAACCTCGCTAGTTTTAAACCATACACGTAAATGTGTCTCCTTTACACCTATCAAAATCTGATAAAAAATCACTTTTGATTTAGATTTTGGGGATCAAATGAATTCATTTAAAATTTATTTCAAATGATTATGGTATTAGATCAAGCTATCCATTGAATATAATTTTAATATTTTTGGTTTTGTTATGTATTTGTTTTAAGTTTTATTAAACATAGGTTTTTCATCGAAAATGAATTTCTTTGTTCTTCACATGTGGAAAAATAGAAGATTATCAAAAAAATTTGAAAAATATGAGTGCACCAGATATTGAAGTCCTTGATCCAACAAAAAAAATTAAATTTTGACATACACAAAAAAAAGTTCGTTATAGGTCGTGTTATGTCTGAATTGTAATTCGTTTGAATTTGAAACTTGATTAAGGAAAAAATATTCAATAAAAACTATCTAACCAAGTGGAAGCACTAGATATCGAGTTACAAATCTAAATTTGAAAGAATTAGAATTTTATCCTTCATGGAAAAAAAGTTATACATTATCGATTAGGTCACTTTTTTAAAAATGTTGTTTTGAAAAAATGTATTTTTGTGGGAGATGGAAAAAGAAGTGCAATTTGATTCCAAAAATTTTGAAAAAATATTTTTAGAATCTACAGACAAAATTTGATGAGACTCTAGTTTGCACCATCTTCAAATTCCTCACAGTTTAGCCGCTATAGGTGCCCAAATGTGAAGATTTAGTTAAAAATAATAATTTCAGTGTCTAGTTTGGCCAAAAATTGTAAACCACTATTATGGGATCACCCTAGAAATGTTGATTTATTGTTTATATTATAATTGTTAGAATAGGTGTGATGAAGGACAATATGGCATCACTCGTTCACGAGTGCCCTGCTATGTTGCGATTCCTTCTCACAATGCAGTACTTTAATTTGATGTTTTGATTTTATATATATATATGTATGGACATGTACACAACTTCACTTGTATGCAAGATTTGCAGGTACAAGTCTCGATTCCACCTGCTTTGGTAGGACAGGGCGAGCACCAATAGCCCAATGGATAAATGTTGAAACAGAGGTGACGATGAAGTCCTTCCATCCCATAATGTCAGATCGTCTCATTTGTTTGGTATTGTTCATTTTTGTAATTTTTCGTCATTCGTGGGTTGTGGTTTGTAGTTTGTCGTATTTTGATTAATGTTGGTACCTTGTATGTGGTGTGTTCGATTTAAATAATGGAAGTGATTGTTTATTTTAATGTTAGATTTAAATTATATTCGAATATTTAAATAATTTAATTATTTTTGAAAATCATATATTTCAATTAAATAATAATTAAATATTAAATGTGTTTTAATTATTTTAATCAATTATCTGGTGGAGGATAATTATTAGAATAATTTATTTAAATTAAATAAGTAATGTGTTGTGCAAGTAAAGTTGCAAAATAGAAATTAAAGCAATAAAACAAATAAATAATAATAATAATAATAAAATATGTATGTTGAAAAAGGAATTCATGGGCGAACTACTGTCGTGCCCGTACCTGGTAAAGGACGGTATATTATTTTATAATAGTAAATTAAATATAAAATAAAATTTATAAATAAACTTTTATAAAAAATAAAAATAAAAAATTTAAATTAATTAATTTATTTTTGGGATTTGGGAGAGGGACGGCCGTAGCCGTACCCACCTCCCTGCACCCCTGCCCTGCGCCAGGCCGCGGACTACATAGCAGTCCGTGGACTGCTGGCGCAGCAGTCCGTAGGACTGGCGCCGGTGGTCCTGGGATGGGACCTTTTATTTGTTGTAAATTTTTTTTTTTTATTATTTAAAATTCGGCTTTTATATTTAAACATGTATATATCTATTAATGTATGTTTTTTAATATGTTTGTTTTTATATAAATTTAATAATATATTTTTATATATTATTTTTATATTTATATAGTGTGTATACTCATGATTTGAGTATAATTATATTCAATTTTGGTTATTTATAGAAGTTTGACAATTATATAAAAATAAAATAAAAAATGTTAATATAATTATATTTTGTGTGTATCTATATAAATATATATATATGAATGTATATAGTATGTACTTGTAATAAATTGTATTTATTAATTTAGATAATTGTAAGTTTAATTAAATTGTATTTTAGTTTTGATTTTAAGTTAGAAATATATTTATATCTTGATTTAATATAGTGGAAATTGTAATTTGGAAACAATAGTGACATTATGATTATGGGGTTTGTTAAATGATTGTAGTGGTTAATTTGTCTTGATTAAATTGTTGATTGTTTGCTTGTTTTGGAGGTTATGTTTGGAATATGATTTGAATGTTGGTCGTGTGGTAATTATATGATAGTTGAGGTGCTTATTCATGAGTTCGTCTGTGATTGTGATCATGATTGTCAAGTATGATTTGTTAGTAAAAAGGGCAATGTAAATAAATGAAGATAGACAATCTCTTGAAGCTTGTTTCCCTTATACTCTTTTTACCATTGATTCGTAAGTCCTTTGTATAGATAGGTACTTAGAACTCTTGGGAGTATGAAGGAATTGATTGTTCGAGTGGTTGGTTTTCGAATTGTGAATGTGGGTTGTTAATGGATACATGTTGTCATGTCTATTGAATTTGCTAAAGGTGATTTGTGTGCCAACTGTAAGGGTATCTTGAGAGGAGAAAATTGAGGTCTCCCTTAGATTCCCAGATGGTTGTTTCTAGATTTGGATTTGATTTGGAACTTAATTTGATCTTGATTAACTGTGGTTGGTTTGATGTTTTGTTGTGTTGATTGTTTGGGTTGATTTTTAAGTTGAGTGAGAATCGGTTGACTACTTTTGTTGTTTCATTTTTCCCTTGTTTGTGGATTGTCGTTCTTTTGGCTTCCAGAGGCTTGAGATTATTATTAGTTGATGTTCTCTCTTTATGCACCCTTGATGTGGCAAGTGTTTTGATATCATGATTTTAAAAGGGTTGTACATGAATTGTTGAGACTTTCATATGTGTTTATAGCGAGATGGCTAATGCCCCGCGTGATTTGGTCTTGAGATTATTTGTTTTATCTGTTACGGTACAACCCTTGCCTAGTTTGGTTTATGTTAAGGGTCTTAGGGAGAGTGGCTCTTCGTGGGCTTCGGCGCCTCAGGATGAGGAAGGGCTCAGGATAACCCACGAAAGAGTAGTTAAACAAGTGATAACCTAAATAATAGAATTTAGGGGGTTGGGTAGTTTAAAAACACAAGATAATAAAACACTGGATTCCTCGTCTATGCATTAGGGCTACCATAGACTAGTGATAGACTAAGAAGGCCGTGATTGGAAAAGTCATAGTCTCGTCTTCACGAGAGACTATTGGCTCCGCATCAGCTACCCTATGGTGCCGGCCCCTCAGTTAGGAGGAAGGGCCAGGAGATCCATAGATGGGTGCCAGCGCCTCAGTTGGAGGAAGCGCCAGGAGAATCCCATGAGAGCTATGCGATGACACTCTCCACTAGACACCCTTGTTCTTGTTTCTTGTGTTCTGTTTTGTAGTTGCCTCTGGATATTGTATCTTATGTTGTTTTCGAGGGCTAGGGAATGCATAGATGGGTGTCGGCGCCTCAGTTGGAGGAAGTGCCAGGAGACCCCATGAGAGCTATGCGATGACACTCTCCACTAGACACCCTTGTTCTTGTTTCTTGTGTTCTGTTTTGTAGTTGCCTCTGGATATTGTATCTTATGTTGTTTTCGAGGGCTAGGGAATCAATAGATGGGTGCTGGCGCCTCAGTTGGAGGAAGTGCCAGGAGACCCCATGAGAGCTATGCGATGACCCTCTCCACTTGACACCCTTGTGCTTTGTTTGTAGTTGCTTCTGGATATTGTGATCTTTATGAAGTTCTGATTCTTATGAATTAGGTTTATGGTTACTGTTTAGTCACTTGTACATTTGGTGATACTTTGTTTAATTGTGATGAGTTTCATAGTGTTATCTTGTTATTTGATTTGTGAACGTTGATGGTTGTTCATTGTATGCCTTGAGTTGTACTTGTTTGTTCTATGTTGTTGTTGAGTCAGTTTGACATTCATGGTCAAGTTCACTTCCTCGTCACCTCTGAGCACGGGGGGTGAGTTACTTGTAATTCACATGGTTGGGTGGAACGTGCTCCGCACCCGTTGGGTTCCCCATTAGCATCTTGGCTTCTCAGCATTTCCACAGTTGGAGTTGTACCGGTATTCACCTTGTATTCAGATTTCATTGTAATTGTATCATCCCACATGTTTGGGAATTTATTGTAATTCTTATATCAAAAATTGTAATGTAATATTATAACAATGATGTAATAGTTAGGATCATTTGTAACTCTATTAAGAGATGTATCATGGATGTAATTATGCAATGTTTGTTATTCTCGCATCATGGTTATTGGATGTATCCTTATCCTTGGTTATCACTATAAATGATATCATTGTAATCTTTACTTTTTTTATTCCGTTTAGTTGTTGCGATGTAACCTCGCGTTCCCCAGAGAACTAAGTGTGCCAATGTCATGTAATGTGCTATGTGATTATGGTTAAGAGTTATTACATGTTTAACTTAATTGTTTAAAAAAAAAAAATTATTCGTATTGTGTGAGTTCTCTAGGGTTTGCACGGCGGGCGTTACATGCAGCCTGTCTCTGTTGGACCGCCTGGTCCCTCTCTACTCTGAGTTGATCTCTCTCAGCCCGTGCCTGGTCCCTCTCGGCCGTCACTGCCTAAACGTGTGCTTGTAACTGTAAAATCAAGGCATCTCGTCTGTCTGCCTGACCTGCTGGCTGTACTTGTGGCTGTACACGAGGCTGGTCCTTTCCCTCACCTCGTGTTGGTAGGATTGGTGGATCTTGCTACTGGTCCTGCATGGGTACATCACCACGACCTGGCAGAAATGGGGGTACACCTGCTAGATCCAGTCGAATCGCGATCCTTGGTCCTCAGCGTCGTCCTCTCCCCCTAACTCTGACCCTACATACCTCTGGATCCTCTTTAGGAATGGTCAATCGAAGAGGAGCTCTGAACCAATCTCTATAGGATTGTGTGGTGCCTGGATCTGCTGGGCCCTTATCGTAAGCCCACGGTCGAGCTACCAGCTGGTGAAAGCTGTCAACTACCACCGCTGTAGGAATGCCAGGCCCCCATGCTATCTGCATCATGCTCCATACGAAGACAGCTACATAATCATCATCTAGTCGATCTTGCGGCTCTCCAAACTGACGTTGCACGCACCCTGGCAGATATCACTCAATCATTGTATGTTCTTGGCCCTGCATATATCGGTCCTGGTGGCAATAAAAAAGTTGAGCAACATCGTCGGCCCATCTAGGTCGACCAAGGTATGAACGCCAAGTAAACACGAGCATCTCATCTAGGACCCGCCTCCAGTAGGGGATCCTCTGCTCTCCAGTTTGTGTGAAGGACACACCGCCTCTGTATTGAGTCACGAGGGCATCCTCTGCCCCCATCAGAACTGGAACAACTTGTGGACGTAGCACAGAAATGTGCTCCCACACCCAAATATGAAGAAGAGTCACTCCAGCTCCTAGTGCTCTACCATCCACGTAGACATACTCATGGAGATCCCTGTAGAGTGAGGCCAGAAGGATGGGTCCCCATGTAAACTAAACCAGCCTGTCCTGAACCATCCTCTCCCAGTAGTATCCCCAACTCAGATTGAAATACTGCCCTCACCTATCTAGGGCAACTAAACCAGAAATGATTGCCACAACTTCCCAATGGTAGGGAGGTGTTGTAACTCTATATCTCTCTAGCTCAATTTTCCCCTCGCAATAGATAATATCTCGTGTAGCGAGGACTCTGATACAGCACTCGCGTCCCTCCTCCATGTCAAAGATCACCCGACGGCCATGAATTGGCAATCGTAGTATGTGCCAAGCATCCTCCAAAGTGGTGGTCACCTCACCAGTGGGAAGATGAAACGATGAGGTCTCGTTGTGCCACCTCTCGGCCAACGCCAACAACATCCCAAGGTGTGTGCACACGGGTATTGCGTACGAAATGTGCCATAGTCCTGCAACTCCCGGACGATCTTGGTCTCGATCGATTAAGTCCCGTAGGATTCTCACCAAATCTTGTGATTAGTGCTCCCGAGAGTAGAGCTCCCTCGGTCCGTCCTGCATCAAGGAAAGTCAGCACATTAAAAATTTCAAAAAAATCCTTGCTTAACGCTCCAAATTTGCATCCAGCGGCGCAGTTTGTGAAGGCGTCACAGTTTGAGTTTCCTCAAACTCTGACGCTGGACCCTAAATAGAGCTAATAGCACCACCGCGACGCACTTTAACCCCCAGCGTCGCGATTTGCATGAAAAGGACACCACCATGACTCACTTTTCCAAACTGGCCCACTAAGTCCGAGCTGAGCCCGATCCCAGTGGTGGAGTTTCTAAACTCCAAATTGCACCACTGCGGCACTAAATCACATTGCTGCAGTGCAAAAAGGTAGATAGGGCACTATAATAGCACCGCTGGAGGAAATTTCATCTTTGAAGGCCTAATAAATGTGTGAAGTGAAAAAATAAGCTTCGGTAGGGAGCACATATCGGTGCTCCAATGCCTGGTGGCCGCTAGTAGGTCTGAACTCGGTCTGAAATGTGTAGAGGAAGCTATCATTGCACCATATCGTCTGAAGGTCAGAGCTCAAATCTCAAGGTTTGCTGGCGAAGGTGTGTGAAAATGACTTGAAAGTGATCCCTCGGGCCCCTTTTTAGCCTAAAAATTAGGGTTTTTTACCCTTTAGGGCAGTCCTGCTAGGGTTTCGGTCCCCTGAACCTATTTTTGTCTATTTGAGGTATGTTATTCATTGATCTATTGCATTTAGAAATGTTTTTGATCTCTCAGACCCTGTTCAGACCTAGTGGGCAATTTGTCATCCTTTTTCGCGAGATCACCCAAAAATTGAAATTTTTGTCCAATCTCTCGAGGGGGCATTATAATGGCATGATTTCTCTCACTAGAAAGCATTGGGGAAAATTTTAAAATATCAAAAATCCTTTTGGCTTTCATCAAGATCAGTTATTCTTTGAACCAACGCAATGAGTGCATTACTTCAAAGAGGGGAAAAATGTAGACATGCAAAATATACTGATTGACATCGTACTTTCGATCCTAATTTACTAACATCATTTCTTCTCGAATCATCCCTCAGTCTAACCATTTAATCAAATTCTCCTATCTGATTAAATTTATCAATATTCGTCTCTTAATTAAATAAATCACTTTATCTAATTAGGTCACCTTCTCCTGTTAATTAAATCAATCCATCTAATTTAATTATCCCTATTTAATTACATAATCAGTTTATCTGATTAAATCCCTAAAGCCTATGTATTAAATTAAATAAGCTAAAACCTTGTTTGATTTAATTTAACACCATCTCCTTTAATTAAATAAATCAAATCCTTATTTAATTAATCCCTTGTCATATTCCTCTCTTATCTGATTTAAATAAATCCATAAATCTAAATCAAATAAGTCACATCATCAAATCTCTTGTTAAATTAATTAACCCTTGATTAATTTAATCTAATATTATGTCACATCCTCTGGAAAATGTAAGTTGCACATGAAAATAGATTTAATTCATTTATTAAATCCCTATTTTTCCTCACATGGCATCTTTTGGAATATTCTCTCAATTTGAATTCAAAAATTTCAAATTAACATGCACATTCAACAAGGCAATAATTTTATAATATATGCCCTTTTCCTTGAGCCAAGTGACATTTATTATATTTCCTTCTCTCTCACAAGTCATTTTCAAAAAAATTGAATTTCAAATTCATGCATTGATTGACACATTTCTCAAATCTTGCACATCCTCCATCCATTCATGGATTGCCAAATGGCATCATGCTATTGGATGAATGTTAGTCCCATATTGATCAAATTTGGACATTCATCCATCTTGAAATCCTATAAATGAAGAGCTCCTCTCCTCATTTGATCATCCACAAACATTGCAAAGTTACCATGCTAAAATACTTAGCCATTCTCATCCATCATTTGAATTCTTAGCTAGGATTTTTTGTAGATTTGGCTTGGAGTTCTCATCTTTTCATCAAAAGTGGATCAAAAATCTCTTCAACATTCGAATCTTGCATCATAGGAATTGGGAAAGGGCCAATTTTCACATCAAATTGGCACCAATTCCCCCATGGGATCGAGTGTTTGCTATTTAAATTAGGATTTAATCTTTGGTTTATCAATTTTATTATGTTCTTCATTATTTGCATTCCTAGTTTGATTCGTAAATGGATTTCATGGGGAATCCTTCTTTTGGCTTGTAATTCCTTGTCTAACTTGTTTATTCATGTTGTTTTGCAGGTACAAAGAAAAGGGTTCACACATTTGGCGCTAGAAGGAGGGCTTGACATCATTATTTTTAACTTTTCCTTGAAATTTCTGCGTTTTCTTGACACAGGAAATTTCAATGCGGGCTCGTCAGTGTCACTGTTTTAGCAACACGGGCTCACTAGCGTCGTTGTTTTAGCATCGTGGGCTTGCCAGTGTCGCTATTTTAGCACCGCTGGACTCATCCCGCCAAAAATTTCAAATTCTTAACTCCATCGCTAGACTCGCCGATCTGCAGAAGTTTCAATTTTTTTTAACAACTATGCTTTCTAAAAGTGCGACGCTGGGGAAAAATCGTGACACAATCACGCTCTCTATCCCGACACAGAGCGCCGCTGACTGATAAGCGGTACTATAAGAGCGTCTTTGAGAGGAAAAAAATAGTGATGCCTTCACGAGTTGCGACGCTGGGAAACAACAAAAAGGGATACTTTGATTTTTAGCACGTGTTTTAATTTATGATTGCTTCTTCCTCTATTTTCTACTTTTTAATTTTTAATTTTTAATTTTTCCAGAATTTAACTATTTTTCTTCTTTGTAGGTTGGAAAACGAAAGCAAAGGGAGGACGAGTATGGTGATGATACTTTGTCTAATCAAAGTGTTTGTAAACACTTAAGTGTTTGTTTAACACTTCTTTAAATAATTTGTCATCTTTTCCTTCTTAGAACACTAGCTTTCCTTTGGGTTTAAAAAGAGTTCTTTTTGTTTATTTCTTGCAAAAGGATTAAAAAGAATCTTAGGACCAACAACTTACTAGATTTTGTCTATGGGATTAACAAATTGAACAAATGTTTATCACTTATCTTTTTGGTGCTCTAAAAATGAACTCACAAAAACAAATAGGTGGTAACTTCGTTTGCAATAGAATAGGAAGCGCCTGTATGTGATTAAGTAGTTAGAAGCACGCTTTAGGGGAGAGGACTCAGTAGTTGTGCACCCTAACTTCGTGCTTCTAATTATCCTACGTGGAAATTCCAAGTCACTCCCAATTTTTTACAGCAGCTTACTTGGAAAATCCCCTACTTATAACTAAGGTTTCAGGGCCACATCATAAAATATGATGCCACATCAGCATGTTTTTTGTCAAGGTGTCCAAAAAGGCCCAAAAAAAATGAGACCAATACTTGTGCATTCACATGTTTTATTGAGCGCTAATGTGGAATCACATGATTAGTTGCTTTTTAGATCAAAGGAATGCATTTTGTTTACTTATGGCTAGTTATCATCAACACTAACAACTTTAAAGTCACAACTATTGGTCCAATATTGATAAAAATATTGGGCATTATATAAACAACTACTATCACAACTATTGAAACATGCTCAGGTACTGAGTCCTCTCCCTTAGGCGATATGAATAAGTTCTAACCTACTTAGATTCGTAATTATTGTACTTAGTTTGGGACATGTGTGAGTTTCTTATTTTTGATTCACAAAGACTAGGACACATTAGTTTTGTAAAATATAAATGTGGATTAAAATTCAAATTGAACAAAAGAGAGATTTTTGTTAGGGTTTAGGTTTTAATTTTGTTTGTGCATGTCATATTACTTTTTAGTAGCAGCCTACATTGTTTTACATTTATTCTATTGACTTTTTATTGGTTCTTTTTCTAGATGTTATTATTATCTTTTGAATGGTTTCAAACTTCATTAATCAAGGAGTCACTAGTCACTATTAGTATTGAAGATCTCAAGGTGCATGAGGATGACCCTACTACCAAAACAATTCAAGAAGTTTGTTTCCAAAATTTTCATGATTTATGTTTTCAAAATTCTTTTGAATGTGATTCTACACATTCTAAAATTTGATATTCTTGTTGATGGCTTGAAATATTTAACTTGATTGGAAATGGTGGTGCACCATCCAAAATCCTAACTAAAAATGGTAATTAGTCACTTAAACGTCAAGGCATTATATTGTTTCAAAACCTTTAAACACTGGGAAAATGTGTTATATGACTTTTTCCCCAAGAGAATAAAAACTATGAAATAACCCTTTAGAATTAAAAGAGATATACAAAATAAAGGATATTATTATCCTTTGCTTAAAAAAGATTTTAATAAAGAATATGTATAAACACTCTTTAAAAAGGGGAAGAATAATTATTTATTTAAATCATTATTATAGGCAACCTTTGTGAAAGGGTGTGATGGTTTGGTAACCACGCATTAAGGCTTATATAAAGCATTTGTGTGAAACTTGGAAAAGACATGGAGAAATTTCATGAAGAGAAGAGAAAAAGGAAAGGAATTAAAGGGAGAAGTACATGAATTCAGAGGGAAGAAATGAGTGAAGGTTTGGGTCTTGGATAGCATTGAAATATTTGGAGAAGGGGCACACAGGGATGTGTCCAATTTAGGGTACAATGTACACCTAAGAGTGTTTTGGCCAAGGCTGTGTGTATGCCATGAAGACAAGTTGGGTTCTATGTAAGAATTGGTTTCCTTCGAGGTGTTTATGTCATGAAAAGTATAGACTTGCAACCCTTCCTCTATGTGCCAAATAGCTGCCTCTTCATGATTTATAGATAAGTATTAAAAAACTATTTATGCTACTACATATATTGAGAATATTGTCTATATGATTTTGATGTTAATCTATGTGAATTATATGGATGTGATTTATAGGTAAGATATAGCTTATAATGAGATGCATCCATTTAGTTGGAACATTCCAATTCGAAGATGGGCAACACTCGAAGTTTCGGGCTTGGAGATCAGATAGCCCTTCAACTGTTGAAGGGCATGTCGGGGAGCTCATCTACAAACATCTCAAGGGAAGTAGCAGTTGCATGTAAAGCATCTTCACTTGTATCTACACTGACCAACACTACGCAGCACAACAATGGGAATACAGTGAATATGCTCTTTCTTATCTTCATCTTCATATTTCTCATTGAAGCATATTGGTCAGTGCCGTGTGTGTGTCTCGTACTATTGTTATTCTTTAGTTTCTTCATTCACGGCGACCCATGAGATTGACGGCCTCATAGAAAATGATAGGCACGATTCCACCCTCCTGTCACTTCGAATTTTATGAAGGTTAACTGATCAACATTGTTAGAGAATAAAGTAAGTGTCCAATTATTTAAGGACAATGTGAGTATCGACTGTGTACGCTGAGTACTCCACTACTTCTCAAATGGAAGTGGAAACTGCGTAGCCAAGTCGGCATGTTCTTCAATATTTGTATTTGGGCTCTGAAATCATTCTTCTTAAGTTGGTTCACCATTTTTCTATAGAATGAGGTTTGCTTTACTATATTTATACAACATGGAGGTGACGACCACTTTTTTTTATATATGATCAAGAGGATGATATCTGCTACAACAGGCAAGGGAGATGTGGGAAAAGTTGTGGAATTTGACTTTGCACCTGCCAACTGCATTTGCTTGGAAGCTTCTAAAGCCTTTTCAACAAATCAATTTTGTGTGTATCCTTCTATATTATCACTGTACATAAGACCACATAGGTATTCTATCGAACTGTTCATACACCTTATTTATGCTTCCACGATATACATACCCTACTTCAAAGCTACTAGTTTGGTTCGAACTTATCGGGTCGGAGACCTATTATTGCATAATGCGCAAGTGTGATTGACTGTTGACGATACTCAATGTCTTTTGTTTAGTGCAATAAAACATATTTCGTGAGACGACATCTCACTCCTTCACGTGGTCGAATAAATTAGGGGCATTTACCGAATTTCTACAATTATATATTCAATACAGCTAATTGTTTTATATGCTTGCGACCTTTTTCACATTTGCTATACCATTTGTCATATCTTACTGGTTGCTCCATTTTCATATACACGGCCTTCATAATCTATACAATATTTATGAAAATTGCATGCCATTTACCTTTCTTTGTCTCAATATGGGATCTTCGAGCCGAGTGTTTGTTTCACATATTAGGGGAGATGCCCTAGCATCCACCAAGGCTAATTTCAGGGAATTGTAGAATTCAAATCGTATGTCGAATCGATAAAATTTTTTGTAAGTTTTTTTTCGCTCACGAGTTAAGTATTTATAGCTATTGTTTTGGCTTGTAGGCAATTTGGTCGAGTGTGGGAGCGTTCAATATGTGCATGGGGTCAAAAAGTCACCTTTTAGAGGTGTCGTCTGCTCGTCGCCACCTAATGTCCCAGTATCCGCCCGCTATAACCTCCAATTTTTTTTAAAAAAAACACCTAATTGTATCACCATTAGCATTTAATTAAAACTATTTTATCATTCAAATCCGCTCAAAAGTCAATGGGTCTAATTCACATTAGCACCTTATAAAATTATTTTGGTGCCCATTAAAAATCACTCCACATTAATTGCCAAACATTAGCACCAGACACCAAACACATTACACCCAAATTAAACTTCATTTGGGGTCTGATTAATGCATATGACTAATGTTATTTTTTTGGGTATCCCATTCTTTTCCCTCATTTTACCGTGCGTTTTCACTAGAAGGTTCTCTCAAGGATGGAAGCTTTTGTAAACATCGACGACTCTCCATGACTCTTGCTGCTCTACACACATTGAGGTAACAATAAACATCATTCTCCTTTCAATATGCAAACAATGGTACTAGTTAACCATTTTCTTTTGCATCTCTCATGACCTGTGAAGGGTTTTATTTGATGATTGAAAAATTATTACTGTTTGTTGATGAAATAAATTATTCCTCTTCAATGCCTTTTCACCATGTGTTGATTGATTTTGTCGAGTCATGGTGCTGGGATTTTTCCCACAAATTTTTTTGGGGTTAAATGATTATTTCCTTTCCCCATTTTAGCGCACACTCACAGCCTGGTAAAGTTGATTGTTTCATGATTTTGTCTCCAGAAATGATAAGGAATTTCGTGGGTTTGACCACATGTCTACAAAAAAGGATTTTTTGGTCTTCTTCAACCTTTTTATAAAAAACCCATGTGAATATGGGCATAAAGTGGCAAGCCCATTTATTATACGCCATATATGTGAAAAAATTTGCTTGGTTTTTTCCAAATACATGTGCTTAAGGAATTAATCTCATGAAACCCTTGCTTGGAATATTCAAAATCTATCTAGAAAAACACACTTCTTTATTCCTATGAGTGAGGAATTATTATTATGAAACCCTTGGTTACTTTTTTGTGCACATTTCTAAAAACCCAAGTCTGTAATCATTCTACCTCTAATAAAATTTATATCCTATCGATGTTGAATACAACACAATTTTTTTCATTTATTGATCCTGTACATTGTAAGCCATTAAGAGTCAGATAAACCAACAAACCAACAAACCCAAGAGTACCATTGTTTGCATTCTGAAAGGAGAATGATGTTTGTCATTACCTCACATTGTGGAGAGAAAATAGCAAATTGGTATGTACAAAAAAAAATATATGTATACATTTATCTGTGTAATTATATGTATACATAGAAAATCACTGATATACATTGCAAAACAAAAAAGGGTGCTAATTGTGTCACTATTAACATGCAATTATAAATATTTTATCATTCAAATCCACTCAAAAGTCAATGGGTCTAATTCATGTTAGCACCTTTTAAAATGATTTTGGTGCCCATTATAAATCACACCTACACATTAATCACCAAACTTTAGTAGCAGACACCAAAACCATTACAAGGTAATTAAACTTCATTTCGGTTTCGATTATTGCATATGAATAATATAATTTGTTTATTGGGTATCCCATTCTTTTGCATCATTTTATTGGGTTTACATAGATCTATGCATACGTATTTGTATTGATATATGTATACATGTATGTGTATGCATACAATTACAAAGTTACATGTATACATATATCGGTGTAATTATATGTATAGACACATATGTATCTGTGAACATATAAGACTACAATGAAAACATAAGATGTGATGTAAAGAATATATGATACAAAGTATTGAGATTTCAACACAGGTAAAACATTTAGCAATAATTAATAACACATTTTACAATAAATGAAAGAAGTTGTGGTGTATTCAACAACGATAGGATATAAATTTCAATAGAATTAAAATGATTACAGACTTGGGTTTTCAGAAATATGCACAAAAAAGTAACTAAAGGTTTCATGACAATAATTCCTTACTCATAGGAATATAGAAGTACGTTTTTAGATAGATGCTGAATAAACCAAGCAAGGGTTTCATGAGATTAATTCCTTAAGAACACATTGTAACGCCCCGCCGTGTGAACCCCAAAGGATAATTACACAATAATTATAGCACAATTTTTTTTTTAAAGTAAACATAACATACACATTAAGTCATAACATAAATTTCATTTAAATAGATTCATTAACACATACATCCCTTGGGGTACACGAAGAGTCATTGCGCGACTTAGATCCATACAACCGCAATAAAGAATAAAATCCAAAGATATAATCCATAACAAAATAAACATTAACAATTATAACACATACATGAAAATCATTGATAAGGAACCATCTGCGTACACAAAAACAACATATGCATAATTAACTTAACACATTGAATTACAATTGCCATGGTCAATAACCACACCGAGTTAACATTACATTACAGTACAATGTTCTAGAGGTACAATGATACAAGAGTGTTTCCAAACATAAATGGAAACCATACATAAGATAACATAATACAAATAAACAGATGAAAACTAGCTCCAAGATGGATACAACACTGGAGTCGCTGCAACCGCACAAATCCGCACCTCTCGATCCTCGACTGGGGACCCAATGAGGTGCTTAGCACATTCCACCCAACCATGTGAGTCCGAAGACCCACCCCCCGTGCTAGGAGCTAACAAGAAAGAGACCTCAACCAAGAACATCCAAAAAGGGAACCACAAGACTCAATGCCATACAAAAGTATCATAAAACTCAAGGATTACCATGACATAATCAACAACACCCAAGAGTCAACATAATAATTAAAGTCATAAACCCCATCACATAAAACAAAGCAATGATCAGTAAACAAGTAACCAAAGGATGATCATACGATACTTCCAAATCAAACTGGATTAATAAACATGATACAATTCCAAATTTTAATTAAACAATACAATAACATCATATCACAGTATCATAAGATACAAGATCGTAAATCAAATATCAATGAGATCCTACAAGACCACAAAGTACACCAAAGATGTATCAAGGAAATAAACGCAAATCAATATAAATCCATAAATCAATAATCTAAACCAACTCCCACAACCTACTTCCAGAGGAACACAATAAAGTAAAACACATGGGCAATTAGGGGAGAGTGTCATCGCATAGTCCTACATGGGCTGTCCTGTGCTCTTCCTCCCAACTGGAGGCGCCGATCCCATCTATGGCTGTCCTGTGCTCTTCCTCCCAATTGGAGGCGCCGGTCCATAGGGTGACTCATGCGGAGCCGTAGACCTCTCGTGAAGATGAGGTCACGACCTTGCCAACCACGGCCTTCTCAGCCTTCCATTAGTCTGTGAAAGCACTAATGAAGACGAGGCATCCATTTTATTAATCTTATAATGATATTACTACCCAACCCTCCTAAGTTAATTATTAGGGTTTCACTTGTTTACTAACTCACTCGTGGGTTATCCTGTGCTCTTCCCCTTAAACGGGGCGCCGGCCCCCACGAGGAGCCACTCTCCGTAGAGACCCAACCACATAAAACCAAGAAACCAAGAACAATCAAGGGTTGTACCATCATAACTTGAACAAAGAATTACAACATAAAAGCGTGCGAGGCATTACCCATCTCGCTAATAAATACAACATCAGAGTCTCAACAATTCTCGTACAACCCTTTCAAAATAAAGAAACCAATACACTTGCCACTTGGAAGTTCAAAAGAACGACTCTCCACAAACGAGAGTAAAGAAAAAAAATATAGTTCCAACAAGAGACTTAACACTTGAAAAACTCCTCAATGAAAGGAAAAATAATGAGGAACCATTAAAATCAGCCATTAAGATCAAAATCTCGGCAAAATAGATCAATAAAGAAACAATAAGAACAAGTACCCCTTGCCTCTGGAAGATTTCCCCTTTCAAAGGACTAACAACAGTAACCAGACCCCAAGGAACGAGTCAACAGACATAAGGTAGTGAGTGGAAACATCCCACAAAATCATCACAATTAAATTTAATACACTTTCGACCGGTATCCAAGGGAGACCTCTATTTCTCCTCCTAGGTTACCCAACCATACTATACTCAACAATCATACAATTTGACTCATAACAACTCAAACCTAATCAATAACTAATACAATAGAACAATCAACCAAAGGCACAAACCTAATACGAAAATTACTCCTCTCAAATAAAGAAATCAATCCAACTCCGATGTTCTATCTAACTATCCCTATAAAAGACTTACCATCAACAATTAAAGGAGTACAAGAGAGATCAACATTTAAAAGATCATCTAATTTTACTTACGTAAAGCAAGCACCCAAAAGAACAAGGCATCCATAACATACAAACTCTACTTTTCATTATTTCTAATTTAACTATTCCCCTTGAAACTAACCAAATTAAAAATAAACTAATCTAGATTATCAAAAATTAACATGAGAAAACTCTCTCTCTAATCACTTTACTAACTTACTCATTAACGCATCACATTATACTCTCAACTTAACAACCTAATAAATCTAATTTATTCCTTTGCACTATAATTTACAAGTAATGGTAGCAATATTTATTCTAAGTAACCAACTACATAAAGAGTCTACAAGATATTAAAATATGGCGAGATTTTACTATAAAGGTTAAAACGTGAAAAATAAAACATATAAGAAATACTAAAGAAATACATTCCTCTATCATTTTAACAAATAAACATACTTAGATTCGTCTAAATGAACGTACAAAAAGTACGTACCTTCATGCCTTTTGTCAACTCGCCTTAGTAGCGATACACATAAGTTGTCAAGGTTAGACGGTTAAAAGAAGAAGCAAAATACAATTAACACCCATAAAATCTAATCATCCCTTAATAGAACATAATTGGCTTAGTTCCCCATTATCTAGTCTTAGCCCCATTCTTACATTTATTTAATAAGATCAAGGCCTTTTATTAATGAATTATAGATAAGTAAACCTAATAAATAAATATAGTTATCTTTTTATTATAACTTAGTCCCATTTATTAACTAATTCTTCTTCATAGAAAATGACTTAAATACAAGCATTATATCAATACAAAAGCAATACAACTTAAAGATCAAAAGCATCCACTAACAATCAATCCAAAAGAATAAATAAGAATGAAGACTCAATTCAAGGAACAATTTGTGTTCATTGACTACCATAATTAGATCAACAGAGTTTACTACAATACTTAACCATGGTAAAAGATATACAATTGTATTATTTATGAGTTTAATACAAATGCGATACTCAACATTTAGAATTATAAGGAATTCAACAATCTATGCTATTTATTAAATAAATTCTTCTTTGACTACATATAAACTAAAATCAATTTTCTTTTATTCCTACTAATTTTAAAATCCATTATCTACATTCTTAATTAAATACTAGCCCACCCTAAACATTTCTCATAATTTAAGAAACAAGCATTCATATATATATATAACACCTACTTGAATTCGCAATCATTTAATTCAAAACTCCTAAATTGAATCATAATTCCCTTAATTCTATAAGTCCATTATAAGGGAGTATTATGCACTCAATATTCTAGAAAATATATGTTAATGCAGCAACTATGGAAGAGTCCGCAGTTTATCAAGAGAGAGTAATTCTAAATTACTTAATGAAAAATTCTTCTAAATTAGATCCACTAATTTAAACAAAAGCTGAGACAGGTTGACAATAAAATCAGAGAGATTATTTAATTTCTACACCCAAGCAACTCTAAAATTTGCAACTATGAAGAAGGCAAGGTTTCAGGAAGGCTATATAAATCTGTACAATGTCTCAATTCTAAATGCTGTAACAGTGACAGACTGCCAAGTATATTAGAAAGTGAATATTAGACGTTGCAGCTGTAACGGGTTGCCAAAGATATCAGGGAGATTATAAAAATTTAGATTACCAGACTATGAGAAGGAGCTCATCTAAACACTGCATCCAATAACATCAGCTTCGACTGAACAGAGGTAATTGGCAAGGCTTGAAACATTGCACAAACCAAGAGAATTAAATAATCTGCTCATTGGTCCTCAATTTCTTCACTTGAACAATCTGCTCAATGACGGCATCAGAGAAGACACACGAACCAAGCTTCCTCCAAGTTTGAGATGGTTACGGTTGCAAAAACGTGAGAAGCCATTTTCTTTCGGTCTTGAGGATAACACATGGGATTTTGATAATAAAAAAATGGGAGAGTTTATTTAAATCTATACACCCTACCATGTTCAACTGAGTCGCTGTGACAGGTTGCCAAGAATATCAGAAAGTGAAAATAGGAAAATTGGAAACATCGCCATCTACTTGCATTATTATCAAATCTCAAATGTTATCAGCAAGGCTGAAGGGAAAAGAAAGGTGAGGTGCAAAAAAAAACGTGACTCAAGAGCAGGAGAATAATATTTTCAAGTGCAGCAATTTCGATAGATTGACAGCAGAATCCAACAGGTTATTTAAATCTTTAATCTTCCTATTAAATTCAGGCGCCAGAGCTGAGACAAAATGACAATGAAGTCAAAAGGGTATTTAAAACGTCTACAGCCTTCTATTTTCAAGTGTTATCATTGAGGCAGGTGGCGAAAAGAAACATGGAACTATTTGATAAAACATATCCGAGGAGAAGTCATCTCAGAAATGTGATGATTGCATGGTATGCATGAAATAAAGAGAAAGCACAGACAAGGCATGGGAGTTGTACACAGAAGCCTCAAAGAAAAGCGGTTGAAAGGGATGCCTTAATGGCAAGAAATGATCACAAAGCAAGCTTCCAAGAGAATTAACATATGACTTGCAGCAAGACAACCAACGAATACCAAGAAATCCTCCCTCTACCCTTAAATGAAATTTAATAACAACACTATTAACAAATTGTGAACCCATAGCAATATAATGAAGTTTTAAGAGGAGGGCAATCAAATGCAATAGAGAAAATCAATGGCCAACCTGAAACCTACGCTCAGAAGTGAAGAGGATGAATAGAAGACCTCCACCTCATAGCCACAAATCCTTCCTTCACGCTAGATCTCCGAAATTGATTCTGATTGAAAAACAATATCCCCCGTCTCCCCCTTCCCAAAAGCTAGATATACTTTATTTATTTATCATATTCTACAATTCAGTTCTTTTCGACTTCCAATCGCTTGATAGGTGAAGTTTCTTTCCAGCTTCTCTTGCCTTTTACACTTCCCAAAAATCTTATCACGATTTATTTAATTAATAAACTATTCACTTTCCATTTTCCAATTGCCTTCCTTTCTATTATTTTCTTTTCCAGATTATTTTGTTCATTATTATTATTAAATCAATTTATCTAATAATACCACTTGTTCTTTTAACAAATTAGTTTAAATTTGATCATTTGATCTAAATCATTTGATTTAATTTAATGGATTATTATTTTAATTTCTAATTATATTTTAAATAACCTCGCAAATTCACTTATGATTTAAATTAATTATTTAAACATGACTACTAACATTTGATATTCTCCACACAATCGAATAACACAGTAATCAATGAAGCATACACAAATACTCATACAAAAGTTCAGAACAACCGACACAGAGGGGTATTACACACATATTGGGAAAAAACCAAGCAAGATTTTTCACATATATTGCGTATAATAAATGGAGTGTAAGAAATATTCATTTAACTCCAAAAAACTTGTGGGAAAAAACCACCACCATGAACCAACAAAGTCAAATAGAACATGGAGAAAAGGTATTGAAGAGGAATGATTTATTTCATAAACAAGCAATAATAATTTTTCAATCAGCGAATAAACCCTTCATAGGTCCTGAAAGATGTAGAAGAAAATGATTAGCTAGTACCATTGTTTTCATTTTGAAAGGATAGGAAAAGGATACACATATATATATTGATTTTTTGAATGAACATGGGACAAGAGACAAAAAATTTGTAAATGAATGTGTGTGTGTGTGCGTGTATGTGTGTGTATAACATTATACAAATTCATTTACAAATTCAATAAGTTGTGTTATATATATATAACTAACATTGTACACATTCATTTACAAATTCAATAAGATGTAGAAGAAAATGATTAACCAATACCATTGTTTGCATTTTGAAAGGATAGGCAAAGTATACACACATATATATATATATTGATTTGTTGAATGAACAAGAGACACAAAATATAAAGGAGCCTTCTATGAAATAAATGACAAATATATGTATGCTAGCCTGTTGTATGTGCAATGGAAAGTAGAAAAATAGCAACACATTTTACAGTAAACAAATGCTAGTCTATTGTATTGGACAACCAAACGATACATATTTAAACAGAGGCAAACCGAAAATAGAGTTATGTATGTATATATATATGTGTGTGTGTGTGTCTGTGTCTTTGTGTGTGTTTTTGTTTGTATATACGTATATATACATGTATATATGTATTTATATGAATGTACCTATATGTATGTATATGCATATATATTTGTGTATATGTTTTTAAATACATAATACACATATATACACATATTAAATGCATATATACAGACATATATATGTATATACACAAATATATACATACACATATATACATATATATGCACAAATATATATACACATATATACATATAAATAAACCCTGAGAAATGACCAAACCCTGAGAAATGAAAAAAAATAGTAAATGAACACAAATTATTGAATGTGTAAATGGGTTTGTAAGGAAAAACTCATCACCAAAAAGACCTTTCATTTACTTATAAAGCAAAGTAAAAAGACACTACATAAATATAAATGTTAAATGCACAGTTCATGAAAATAACTATAAGTAAAATGTATAAAGTACGAACCTAAAACTTGGGATATTGGAGGAATGTGCAGAGGAATGTTCAGAGGATTCCTATTGATGCTCTAAATTTTGCTGAAAATAATTCTTCACGAATAGCAATTGTGAATGTCGTTGGCTGCTTTCCCCCTCTTATTTAGGAATTTGAATCTAATAATTGAATATTCAATTTGGTTGTTGTGTTTCAAATTTGAATTTGTTTGAGCATTTGAATTTGTAGCTACCATTTACATAGGTTTTTAAAGATGATATGATTGAATTCTGCATTATATTTGGATTTGATGTTTATTTGGGGAGCCTTACACTAGTATTTAATCATGCATGTACCTATAGGAAATGAAGTAAATACATGTATTTTCCGAGTATGGAAGACTGTGCATTTCAAATCCCATAGAGTTAATAAGAGATTGTGATTATGTCATGAATGTAAAGCATGGACATTAAGTGTGCATGTGTAGTTCTTAAAATAATATGTAAAGAGGGATACAAATTTGCAAGTGGGGGTATTTGTAACAATAAAAGTTTTAAATTAATTGTAAATGCGCCTTTTTATGTGCAAGTTGACTTTTTTTATAAATGCAAATGCATGTTTAGTTGTCTATCTACATTGGTCAGTTACACATTGTGTTATGAGTAGCCATTGGTGTTGTTGCAATTTGTTATTTGATAAAATAAAGTTTTTTAATGGATCAAAGTGAATTTTTTTTGGGAGGTGGAGTGAGCATGGAGGTGGCGGTAATTCAATGGGGCGGTAACTGGGAGATCTCCCCTAGTAACTTCAATTTAGAGTTATTATGGTTGTATTATTTATCTTTTATAAGGGAAAGATCCTAGTTACTGTCTAATTTCCAATTACCACTCACTTCATGGTCACTTTACTTCTTAAAAAAAATTACATTTGACCCACTAAAAATATTTATTTAATCTAATATAAAGTTGTAAAAACACCAATACATGTTCACAAGGAAATGTGTAGTTGACCAATGTAGGTAGTCAACTACACATACATCTGCATTTACAATACAAGTCTAGTTGCACATAAAAAACTCATTTACAATTTTTCTAAAAAACATATTATTATGTAAATACCCCCACTTACAAAAGGTGTCACCCTCAATACATATGCACACTTAATGGTGCTTCAAATGACATAATGACAAACTCCTATCAACTTTATGGGATGCCAAATGCACATTATTCAACACTCTTTGTCAATTACATCTATTAAGTCCATTACCTATAGGTACTTGCACAAATAAATACTGGTGTAAGGCTCCCCCAATAAACATTAAATCTAAATATAATGCAAATTTTAGTCAATTCACCATTAAAAACCTACATAATTAGTAAATACGTATTTCAATCACAACAACCAAATTGAACTACTTTCCATGGTTTTTTGCGGTAAAACAATTGTTTCCTACTCTTCATTTTACCGCACGCTCATGGTCTAGTAAACCATCCATGGTTTCATGATTTTTTCTAATAAAATGATGAGGCGTCTCGCAGGTTTGAATGAATGTGTTTAGTTTGGGTTGCTAGTTGAATACACTAGAATACATCTTCATTTTTGATGTAATCTTCATATATATATAAGTAGACCACATATTTCTAAGTAAATGATACTCAAAAATTTATAAATAGTACAAATTATCTAGATTATAGTGCTATTCCATGTTGATACATATAGTTACAAGGTAATTCATGCATTTTATTATCTCTAACAAGATTATGTAATAGCCAAGAAATTTTCAAATATAATATATCCCTTAAGTTTGACATAAGAAGACCCTACCATATAAATTTTTTCTTAGAGACCACATCCAAAATTATGGTCATTCTTTGTATATCACTATATATTTTCCTTGAATTACATAGTTAAGATGACAAGATACAATCTTGATTTAAAATCTCAAGTACCTCCTTAGCAATCATAAGGCATCCAGGTTTTCCATGTGGGAATTGACAATATCAACACATATAAGTCAAATGAATTAGATACCTCAACAAATATTGTTAAAGTAATGTATTAATACATTCCATAAGTTTAGATGCTAGATTAGAATCTTTTAAATAAACATTCTTTAGAATAATTTTCATTTTTTAAATAATTAATCATTAGATTAACATATAAATTGATTCTATTTTAAATATAATTTATGATTTATAAGCACCCAAACATGAAAGGATTTATCCTATGGAAACAAGTGACTAACTAGAATAGGAAACATGAATGCATTGTGTCTAGCTTATGTGGAAGATTTATAATGTGGATATAATATGTTTTCTACTAATGAGCATGAAAGTCAAATTGAGAAAAAATTAATAGGGATGATTGGGTCCATAAACCACTTTAGCTATACAAAATTTATATCCTTGGATTTGAAGAACCAATGAGTTAGGATCTATAATTAAGTTGGGTCTTGAAGCACATGGGATCTTAGACATGTGGTTAATTTTAAATTTGAAACACTATTATCTCAAGTTTGAAACACTCACTAAAATTAAATTTCTTTAATAAATTTGGAAGTGGGTGAATCAAAGTATTAAATGAGAACACTAGGCAAGTCATTCTAGATAGATCATAATTAAACTTGCGGCTAGAAAACATACACACACATGAATAGAAAAAATAGTCAAGGTTTCAAGACATGGAATTCAAGGGAAACATGAACCATAAGAGATGAAATAAAAACTATCATGTTTTACTAGATCAAATAAAATTCTCAATTTGGGCATCACTAAGTTCTTTGAATAAATTTACTATGAAAGGTGATAGGGTATATATAGAGCCAAAAAATTAATTCAAGATATTAAATTCATTGGTCTTTTGTTTAAATTAGAATTGGATGTTTTGGGACACCAATAAGAGATTTCTATCATACCATGTATCCCACCTTTTTTCTTCCTTCTTCACATTCTATTATTTCATCGTTATTATTCAAAGTATGAATTTACCCAATACATGTTTGTAGAATAAACACACTATATGTCTAATAAGGGTCCATATAAAGAAGCACACAACCACACAGAATATGGTTCATCTAAAATATCTTCCTTCAGGATTCACCTCTAAATAAATGCTTCATAATGTGCATGTATACTAGGGTTTATTAAATAACCAAAATGTAACTCAATATATTGCTTCAATATCAAGGGAAAGATAATGCTTAATAAAATTAAAGTGCACATGCTAAAATCACACTATTTTTGGCTTACCAAAAAAAAAGTGTCACTATTCATAATAGCATCGCCATAAATCAAATGAGCGTCACTCTGGTGAAAAATAGTGTCACTCTATAGAAAGACAATGACGATGATAGTGTCGCTATTTGGTAGCATTGCCATTTGTTAATCTTTGATACTTCTAAAAAGTATTAGTGTCGCCATTTATTTTAATCAATGTCAATGTATTAACTAGGCATTATTGTATCAGATGGAAATAGCATCGCTATATGGCGATGCCTTACAAAGGTGTCACTAAAATCTACTAGAGTGTTGCTATATTTGCAAAAAAAGTAGAAAATGGAATTTGAGAGAAAAATTCATTAAATGTGATTGGTTATACCCTCCTTTTATATCCAAAATGTGATCGATGGATTAGTATGGTCTGACTATATACTTGATCCATGAGAATACAAAGTATATTCACACCACTAAATATCAATCCAATAAAGATCATTCAAAGAAACACTAAACTAGGAATCCATTGAAAACTTAACATGTTAAACTATGAAAGCTTCAAAAACACCTATTCTAATCCATCGAAACTTATCCTATTGGGGGAATGGTGTCATGTTGATGTGGAATAGCGACCCTTTCACAATCCTTTGGATAAATAAGCTTGTTTCAATCAATTTTATTGAAGAAAACTAATGAAACCATTATGAGATGTGTGATGAAGCATAATTTAAGGCTAAACTAACATTATGCAAGCTATTTAATCACAATTTATGCTAAGATAATTAGTATGGATGTATGCAAAGCTAATCTAAATGGATTTCAAGATAAAAATATTGAAACCCTAATTACTAAATAAGCTACATTAATGCATCTATGTTACCATGGAAGCTATTAATGAAATGTAAGCTAATTAATGCAATTAATTAAGCTAAAATGATACTAAAAAAGTGTTAAATATAAGTGTGAGTGTGAGTGATTTCAACAGCAAAAGTTTTCTCTAAAAAAGATGGATCCATTTGTCTCAAAATAGTGATCTATTTATATTAGAGCAAATGAGAAATGGAGGGTTAAGATCAAAAAGTTTAATGAACGGTCAAGGATGGAGGAATTTGGAGGCATGGATCATGGATTCTCATCAAGGGATGATAATCAATGATGATATTTAATCAAGGGTTCACCTTTATCCAAAAAAACATAGTTTTAACTTGCATAAGAAGCCATAAGTTAACTTGCACATGAAGTCTTGTAAGTTTGTTATAGAAAAGGAATATTCCCCTTTTTCAAATTAGTGAGGAGAGAAAACATTCTTTGGAATATTCTCATGGGTGAGGGAAAATAGATATTTAGCAAATTAAAACAAAGTTTTAATGTGCAAAAGGGGAAAGAATATTCCATGGGAATATCCACTTTTGGAAGAATGTGCAAGGGAGGAATATTCCCTTGCAAGTGAGGGAATTAGATTAATTGGTTACAATTGATAATTAAAACAATGTTAATTATGTAATTTTAGAAGAAATAGATTATATTCATTAAATAAAATGATTTAATGAAAGGGGGAAAGTGAAATGACATTTAATTAAATAACTTAGGGTTATTTAATTAAATAAGAAGAATTAGGGATTTAAATTAAACAGTTTGATATATTTAATTTAATAAGATGAAAAGTTAGCATGGAAGGGGGATAATTAACTCGATTAGATTAATTAGGTTAATTGATGCAAATGATGCAATTAATCAAATAGCTAGGTGAATTTAATTAATTAGGCGAAAAGAGGATGGATTTTAGGAGGAAATGATGTTAGTATACCTGATTCAAGTGCATGATATCATTTAAGACATTTTTAAGTTCCTATAGAAGATAATTAGGATTAGGGTGATAATGAGGATGATTATGAATGATTAAGATGGGGTGATTATAATTAGAATGGCTATAGATGATTAGGATTAGAATGGTGATAACTAGAATGATAATGGATGATTAGGAAGGTATGATTAGGATGATTATGGTTATGGGTGATTATGATAAGGTGATTAAATATGATTAGGATGATGAGAGATGATTAGGATATGAAAATGGATGATTAAGATGAGATGAGTGGGATAATTAGAATGATTAGGAGGGATGATTGGGATGATAAAGAATGATTAGGATTAGAAGAGATTACTAGAATGAATGATGATTAGGATGAAGGGAGATGATTAGGATGGGATGATTATGGTGAGATGAGGGGTGATTAATTTTAGAGGGGATGATTAGAATGATTAGGATGGGAATGATAAAGATATGGGAGGATGATTAGGATAGGAAGAAGTAGTTAGGATGAGGTGATTAAGATGATTAGGAAGAGATGAGGGATAGTTATGATGACTAGGATGGGATGATTGGTTTGAATTGGATGACCAGGATAGGATGATTAGGATGAAGAAAATGTGTATGGGAAGGTTGAATTGGAGATTATGTGGATAGCTTGACTTGGAGGATAGTTTTTTTTTGTTTTTGAAATGTTTATAATTTTTTTGGGTTTTTATTTTTTTTTATTTTTATTTTTTGGTTTTTTGAGTTTTCTATTTTTTTGTATTTTATGATTAAGAATGAAAATGCATAAATAAATAATGAAAAAAGAAAAAATCCTAATGCTCAATTTGGATAAGGGTCCCCTTTTGGTTTCGAGTGGGGAAGGTGATCTAAACACTCAAGCACATCAGACACACTAACAAGCCTAACTCAAGTGGGATATGGCCAAAAGTCTTATCTAGGCTTTACAAGCTCAACTAGGGGTATCCTCTATATACCACAAGGGTATGTGAGACCTAAATCTATAGATAAAAGGAAATAGTGCCAAACAGTTGGGAGGAGAGAGTAACCCACTCTTCACCTTCACTTCTCCAAGATATAAAATTCTTGGAGGCTTAGCTCGATTGACAAAATTCGACTTCCAAGAGAGGTGGCTTTCTCACCTCCCACCCTTTATACTCCATCGGAACATGGGAGTTGGAGTCATCCCCTAGGATGATGAAATCCTTAGGTAGGCCCCCTAAAGAAAGAAAACAATACCACTTATTTTTTATCCTCAAGATCACACTAAGGTGTGAAACGATAGCATACGTAAGTGAATCTTGGGGATTAAAAGACACTTGTTAATTTTTTTAGCCCAAATCCAAATGTGAAGCTTAATTTTAAGCCCAATTTGATTTTGTAGGATACATGCCAAAAAAATATGTATAAAGCAAAAACTAATTGTAAAACTGGATTCCTTATTATTTGGTAATAAATTTTTGAAAAAAATTGCAAAAAAATGATTTCGTATGCTAAAGTTATGAACATTTGAAGCTTAGAAACAAAAATTGAATTTGAATAAGTGCACATGATGTTTGGAAAAGAATCTAGAAAATACACTTGTACCACAATGAAGAACTCCAAACCATCTTTCCAACACTTCTTGAATTTCAAAAATCCGACTTGTTATGCAAAAGTTACACCCGTTTTAGTGAAAGTGTTATTTTAAGAAAAATGAATATAAAAGAGATAGATTTGATTAGCCCTTGGGCGCTTAGCACCCAATCACCCAGGTGACTAGGGGCTAGCAATGAGCTCTAAGGGTTGAAGTTAAGCCCCACACGACTAGGTGCTACGATCGAGGGTTAGAGTTAGTGATTAGTGGCGCCACTAGTCCTTCATATGACTAGGCGCTGAAATTTTTGAAAACTAAAATAATAATAAAAGAGGGTCATTGGTAGATTTTAAGCAAAAATCAAATTTGAAATGTTGAAAACTCACTGAAGGGTTTTTATTGAATTGTTTTTTTTTTTTAATTATTGATCTTTTTAGGCCTGTGGCCTACAAGGCTTGCATGGCTCCTTGTAGGAATCGTAGCCTAGAGGGCCCACATGGGTGCAAGAAAAGCTCATGAGGCTTTAATATTTTATTTATTTATTATTTATTATTATTATTATTATTGTATTTTAATATTTTATTTTTTTGATTGTTTTGATTTTTAGATTTTAATTTTTTTATTATTTTATTTTTTTTAATATTATTTGGTCTTTTTAATTTTTTAAAATATTATTTGATTTTTTATTGTTTTAATTTTAATTTTAGTTTTTAATTTTTAATATTATTTTAATATATGTATTTTTAAAGAAAAATAAAATCTAGTAAGTATAAAAAAGGGGTTTTCAACAAAAAATTTCCTAGTAAGCATAAAAGGAAAATTTAAATCCTAATGCAAAATTATATATAAAATATAACCAAAATATATATTTGCTCTATGTATATGCACAAATGAAAACACTTGAAAAGAAAAATGGAACAAATAGAACCATGAGGGATCCTATAAAAAGTTGATTTTTAGAGCTCCTTTGTGAAAGCCTTAACCTGCAAAATAAAACAACAAAAAATAAAAAGGAAAAATGTTAGAAGTAAAGATTCATGTCAGGTTCACCAAAATGAATGCATGCAAATGATATATAAGAAATAGACATAAAACACAAGCTAAATCTAATTAAATGCACATGTAAACCTCAATAAGTAAGAGTAGCATGTAGGTGTGTTGGATAGATTTTGATGTGGTTGCTCTTACTTCAAATGATGGTAGGTTCAATAGACACTTTAGCAGCATAACATTGGCATATGCTATATGTTCGAAATGAGATGGAAAGCCTCTCATTTATAGAAATTAGAGGGGATAAATCAAGGGCCAAGATTGAATGGTTAATTAATGAAGATTTGAGATTGAAAGAAGGATGAGGTTTGGATCAAGGAATCAAGATTAATTAGCCTCGTGACAAGTGTCACAAGATGGAAAGAGGTGAAATGTGGAGGTGTGCTCACATGTGTGAGTACACATTGGAAAGAAATGCAATAAATGTGTGTAAGATATTGGGTGGCTTGTGTAAGAGATAGGGTGGCTTGTGTAAGAGATAGTGGGGGTAGGTGAGATCTCACACATGTGTGAGAAGAGGCTAGAAGATAGTTTATGACACCTGTCACTTTGTGACAAGTTTGGGGGGATGTATAAGAATTTAAAATTAGAGGATAATGCTAATAGAGATTAGTAATGAGGGTTAAATTAATTAATGAAACATTAATTAATTTAATGGGGTAGGTTGAGTAAATAAGCCAAGGGTTTATTTAACTTGGGTGGAGTTAAATGTTGGAGAATGGGATACGATGGAATTAATTAATAGGAAAATGGTAATGGAGGTTAGTAAGGGGATAAAGTTAATTAATCAAGGATTAATTAACTTGGGTAAGGTTAGGGGATTTATAGGAAAGTGGGAAAAAGTTTAGCTTTTAATTAAGTAAATGTGTATTTATTTACTTAAAGGTGGTGGCATGTGAGGAAAATGGAGAAATTAATTAAATAAATAGTGAATATTTATTTACTTAATTGTTAGGATAAGGGAAATGGTTAAATTATATAAATAGCAAGTATTTATTTAATTAAGTATTATTTTGGGTTACTACAATGTCTATTGAATATGTAGTGGCTCATTGTTGATTATTTGGCGATTAATTCTTACCCTAAGGCTAAGTGGCTTTATGTTTGGTTTTTTGAAATTTTTTATAGTCTCATATTCATCTTTATTATCTTTATGCCATCTTGTGGGTTACACCTTCTGTCCATTGATGTTTTTCATTTTCCCTTGTTGTTGACATAATCCTCTTCTAATAAACTTGTATTACATGCACTTTTTAAAAGTGTAATCTTGTGATGATATAATATTAAAATAGAGAAAAAAAAACTCAATTTTCTTACCACTAAATACAATATAAAAAAAGAAAGCATATACTAGTTGGACCAAATGACTTGAAGGAATTTTCCATATTGTGATATGCTATATCAAATAACTCTTCACCATTATACATTATATAGGAAAATTTGAGCATATGCCTAGATGAACTCATTTGTCACTTTAATATTATGAGAAGTCCTTAAATTTATTAATTTAAAGCCACAATTTTCAATTACAATTGTCTAAAGGTGATCATTAAAATGTATTTGCATAGGAAGGGATGACACATCTAAAAATTCACCATCTCTCACTTTTCCATTCTCCACACAATAATTCCATGTATTGTGTACCAAATTACCTACTCACACTTCTTTTTCTCTCAGAGTGACCCACACCATTGTAAGAAAATAGAAACCCAAAAATAGATGAGCAAAAAAAAATTCATCAAACTCACACAACTAATATCAATTTGGGAAAGAGAAACCTCCCTTTAAAACTAGGGAAAACTTTAAGAAACCCCCCCTCCCCCTCCCCCCCCCCGCCTTGGTGAAGGTGTAAAATCATGGCGAATCTTGTATACTTCCCAATAAAAATATTAATTTTAGTGGCAAATTTTTTTGTTTTTTGTGAAAAAAATTAATGTCCATTAGCGAATCTTTTCTAATTACTAGTAGTTTGTGGAAAACCCTAGAAAAATGTAAATTTTTTAAAACCACTAAAATTTTTCCATTGGCAATTCAAATCTATTTTCAAACCAATCAAATATTTCGATTGGAAAATTAAACCTATTTTCAAACCAGAAAAAATAGTTTAATTGGTGATTAAAACTTTTTTCAAACTAAAAAAAAAAATTCATTGGCGAATTAAACCTATTTTCAAATGTAAGAAAAAAATATTGGTGAACTAAACATTGTTTAGTAAGCGAAGGAGGCGCAGAATTTTTGTAAGAAGTGAAGCATTGATGAAGCTTTTTTGTCGATGTTGGACATATGTTTGGGAATCAACATTAATAGAGATGGCTAGTAAATTGAGATGTATTAAAGATACACATCTCATGTAGTCAGTCAGTGGTGGGTGATTATCTAGAAGCTAGTGAACTAGAGAAACAATGGAGGCCAGTTTCACCTTAGCATCACAGAGGAAGCTGGACCCTTTTGTTAGCAAAGCGTTTGTGAAGCGGCTGTGGGGTTTAGTTTTGTTCAAGGATGTGCAGGTGGCACAAGAATTTCAATTTATTTTGGGTAATGGCTTTGAAAATTTAAAGCACAAATACATTAACCAATATGGATATTTATTCATTGGTCATGGCTTGGGGTCTGGACTTAGAAGAGTTGGTGGATGTAGTGAGGAAAGTCATGAAAACTCTAGTTCACAAAGATTTTTTAGAGGATATGGAAGGCATTCTGGAATGGGCAATACCAGGAGTGTGGCTTGTTAAGATTGAAGGCATGAATGGTGGAGGCCCAGAGCTTGTAGATTTAAATCATCTCTTTATTAGGTGGCCAAAAGGATGCACCAAAGCTTTGTGATGAGAAGGTGCAGAGCATGGGTGACAAGCACTCAAAATTTGTGTCAAGCTTATGGAGATCGAGGAGGTCATAGAGAATCTCAAAGACATCGCCATAGCAGAGATGCATGAAAAGAAGGGTCTATGTCTGAGGAAGAAGATGAAGTCGTTAATGGAGATAGTTCTGTTGGAGATGGGTAATTCATTTAAGGCATCTGAGTAGTACAAGTTTTTTTTTTAAAAATAGATTGCTGTACATACTAAATCTTGTCTATGATTTCATTTTTTGGGGGTTATGTCTATATTTTCATTGTAATTGTAAAACACCTTAGGGCATGAACAATGGTTGGAAGGCTATATTTTAGGCGGGTATGATTAGGGATAATTTGATATGTTGGAAATGGAAACTGTGTTGGTTAATCAACTTTTTTGGTAGTTGATGGATGAAGATAAATCTGAAGTATATTTTTAGGTATAATTTGATATGTTGGAAATGGAAACTATGCTGGTTAATCAGCTTTTTTGGTAGTTGATGGATGAAGATAAATTTGAAGTATATGTAAATTTTTCTTTATATTTAATAAAACAAACTATTATCACCGATAAAAAAAAAATGCAGTGGCGAAGTGTCAATGCAAATCAATCTAACCATGACTGTTTGATGAATTGTCAATCTAACTTCGCTAATCGAGGGCTGAGAGATAATAATTTTCCAAACTCCACATGTACCGATCTTAATTACCCATCGATCCTCCAATCATGTCCACTTGCTAAAATCTTCCCCCAATCTTCACTTCATAAATTTTCCATCCTTACCACCTTTCCTATCTTAATTCACGAAAGTCGAGGTTTTGGTGCTTTTCCTAACCTTAGTTGTAAGTCTTTCTTGGTCATTTATGTAGTCCATGGGTCGGAGGTTTTGAAAACTTCAAAACTTTAGACTTTGGTTCTAAGGTTCCAAGTTTCAAAAACCACGCAACATTATGGACCACTACCGTTCAATGAATTTTTTATGGATGACTATAGTTGCATTCCAGAAGTATATCTCAAAAGAAGTAGATTTGTGAATTGAAATCTCTAGAATTACACTAGAACCGTTAGATGCAGGCACACGGGGAGATCAAGGCTCATCATCATGGTAATGAACTCAATGGCTTGGATTTTAGTGATGAGTGATAGAAGAAATTAAGTGGAAAAAATATGCACATGTAGAAAGTTTGTTTTAAAAGAGGGACCATCTACGAAGAATGTAAGACCAAGGCATAAAAACATAAGAATGTTTTACACAAAGGATGTAAAGGAAAATCAATATAACCAAGACCATTCGATGAATTTTTGATGGACGACTATAATTTCATTCCAGAAGTAAATCTTTGAAGTGGTAGACTTGCGAATCAAAACCTTTCGAATAACGCTAGAACCATTAGATGCAGACACATGGCGAGATCAATGCTCATTTCTCTCTTTTCAATGCCTCAACATATTACATTTTATTTAATTAAAATTATCAATCTTTTGAACATCTAAAGTGATTGATTGGACAACTCATAGCTTTAATGAAACAAGATTTGTAATGATTTCATATCATTTGAGGGACACTGGTAGTGCAAACTAGAGTTTAGTGATTTTGACAGCTTGTCAGATTAAGGTACAATTTGCATGTAGCCAAACATCAATCAAATTGAACATTTTTATTTTTAATTGTACATGTAAGGCTTAAGATACATGAATTGACTAAGTTGGTTTTTTGGTTTTCACGAATTAGGCTGGTAGCGACACTAGTGGCCCATAAATTATTAAATAGGGTTAGTAATGTAGATGTGGAAAATGTAAACTAAATACAATTAAATACACCTCTTAATGAAACATTGCATCAAGATTAAGCATGAATTAAACTAAGTTAAAACACAAAAAAGCTTGAAAGCATCCCATTGTCTCCTATCTCCAAAGATTTATCAAATTAAAGAAGCTCTCAGATTTGTAAGCACCATAACTATTTAAAATGCCTATCTAGAAAATGGAATGGATGCTAAATGTTGTGATGTGATGATTTCTAATGAATTCTAGATGATATGGAACTACCATAAACTATCCTGACATGAAACCTGATAAATGGATGCTACAGTAAAAACTAATTATGCTGTCGTGATATGAAATCTACTGATGCCATGATGCTATGATGATACTAAAATTATTATGATTTCTTGGTTGATTGAGTACTAATTCCTATAGAGTAAGTTTCCATAAATAGGGATTTCTCAGATGATTTTGATGCTTTAGAAGGCTATATATATAGATTCCTGGCAGTGCATTTGTACAGGGGTAACACAATAGAGGCTAAGATTAAATCTGGAGAATTGAATGGTATGAGATGAGAAGGTGGAGCTGATCATGGAGGATTGTTCCTCCCCATGAAAACACCAAGCAAGATGAGAGGAAAGATTTGAGGTAGAAGATTGAGAGGATTTCCTGCAGGTTTGTCCCCGAGGCTCTTCCCGTGAATGGCAGTTCAATTAATTAGATTTGAGAAATCTAATTTTATTGGTGAGTGAATAGAGGGATCAGATTTTTGGTTTATTTAAATTAGCAAAAAGAGGGATAAATAATTTAATTAAAAAAACTATAGAAGTTATTTATTAAATTAAAATAGAAGAAAAATAATAATTAAATTAAAGATTTTAGGATATCTTTATTTAATTAAGAAGAAATGTGATGAGATAGTTAAATAATATCAACTATTGAAGCTGTGTATTTAATTTTAGGATAAATTTGATAGATAAAGTATAGAAGAAATAATAATGATAATAATTAAATGAAACAAAGTTTTTAATTTTGTTTATTTAATTAAGAGGAAAATAATATGATAAAATAGAATAATTAATAGTGAACTGAATATAAATAAATATTTCTATTTATTTACTAAGTAGATGAA
Source organism: Sequoia sempervirens (assembly GCA_007258455.2). NCBI lineage: Eukaryota > Viridiplantae > Streptophyta > Pinopsida > Cupressales > Cupressaceae > Sequoia > Sequoia sempervirens. The sequence goes on along the minus strand of VDFB02049217.1, from coordinate 114,371,639 downwards.
TTAAGATTAAGTAATCAAATAAATCTTATTTAATTAATTAGATTCTCCAGACAATTTTTAGGTGTCTACAAGTAATAGTGATAGTAATAATGTGACATTGTAATTCAGTTGTAATAAAATAAATGGTTATAAATTTATAGTAAAGAGTTATTTTCTGAGTTGAGTGTCTATGAATCTATTTGAAAATCACTTTTTTTTTTCCTTTGAGAAATTAAGTATTATCTATTTATGAAATAATTGCATGCAGATTTAAAAGTAAAACGTAAAGCAATACAAATGAAAAAAGAAAGTTGCCATCGAAAAGTTATTTTCTGAGTTCGGTTTCTATGAATCTATTCAAATCGGTTTTTTTTTCTTTGAGAAATTAAGTATTATCTATTTATGAAATAATTGCATGCAAATTTAAAAGTAAAACATAAAGCAATACAAATGAAAAAAGAAAGTTGCCATCAAATTGACAAAAAAACATTATAAACACTAAAAGTTGTCACTCTTGTTAGGGTTTACCAAAATGTTATTGATTTATAATTTGTCGTTGACCTTCTCCACTGGTTCCTAATATCATTATTCATTTTATTCAGTCCTTTGCAACATTAAGTTACCATCCCCTTGGCCTTGATGTCAATCCTAGTACATTAAATTTTAAAACAACTTTAAAACACTTGTTTATTAAATTATTATTTATATCATAATTTATAAATTAATCAACCGTTCGATGAACATTTGATGTATGATTGTAGTTGCATTCCAGAATCTAGAATGAAATGCATAGAGTGCTAATCTTGTGAACTTAAACTGTTGGAATCACCCTTTAACCATTAGGTTTACAATGATCAATGGTTTAGAATTTGTTGCCAATGTAGGACTAAATGGCTAGTGAAACAAGATTTGTAATGATTTCATATCGTTTGAACTTTGAGTGACACTAGTGATTTTGACAACTGTTAGCTTGTCAAAGTCTGGACATCAATCAAATTAGACATTTAAATAAATGTAAGGCTTAAGTTACACACATAAATTAAAATTTAAGTATGTTTTTTGGTTTGTGTGAATTGCGATTATGATTCATGAATCATGATTATACCTAACCTCATAAATGACATGTGTGAGGTGTACATAGGGACCAGGCTGGTAGTGGCACCATTGGTGGCACTATTGCCCATAAATAAGGATAGTGAGCACAACTAAAAAATGAAATCATTCCTTTAAGGCTAAAGGCTTTACTATTGAGAATTTGAGTGCAATGTTTGAATTGTCATAAGGGTTTTCATTTTATAGGGTTAATAAGGAATTAAATTTAGGAAGAATATGATGTGGTATTATTGGGGATACTCTAAATTCTCCTACCTGTAGTTATGTAGTTATAGAGTAAAAGACCAATTTCTTTCAAGTTCATAATGGGTGGAATTGGAAAGAAGTTGATTTGGTTTACCTGACTTCTCAGACAAGTTTTGAGCCAGGATGAGGAGGTTTGATGGATATAAGTGCTCTCCCAGTTTATGGAAGCTGCAAGTAAAAGATGGGAGAAGTTTTATAACCCCTCATCTTCTGCATGACTCTAATTTTCAAAGGGGAGAAGTACATTTTGTATCTTCACAGCTCACATTTCCCTAGTTCGATTAGCTTGCCTTTCCCCATGCATTTATTTTCAAACACCATGGTTGATCCCAGAAGTTCTAGGCATTTATTTTTAGAGTGCATGGTTGACCTGACAAGTCCCATTTATTTTCAAACACACATGTACTACATTTATGTTTTCCCTAGCGATCCAACAGAAACTTGGCACTTGCGCTTACATTTTTATTTATACTATGTAATAATGTGACATTGTAATTTAGTTGTAATAAAATAAATGGTTGTGCTATTAATTTGACATTGTAATTCCTTTTATTAAGTCCTTTGCAATGTTAAGTGTTATTGTGCTACTAATGTGACATTACAATTCCTTTTATTAAGTCCTTTGTAATTGCAATGTTAAGTGTTATTGTGCTTAGTGCTATTAATGGTTGTGTTATTAATGTGATTTGTAATTCATTTTATAAAGGCCTTGATGTTAATCTGGGTGCATTAATGGTTAAAAATAAAAAAACTTTAAAACACGCATTTATTATTTATATCATAAATTACTCAACCATTCAATGAACATTTGAAATTTTGATGTATGGTTGTAGAATCAACATAAGGGGCCAAAGCATGCTTAGTCACTAGGCCACTGAGTTTTATAACCATGTGACATGTCGCATTGTCATGAAGTTCTAAATTTTCATGTCTACTTGATTCCCTAACTTGGTTCACTTTGTTGAGTAACTTAAGTTCATGCATACGTAACCTTTGAGTTATGGTGTGTGGATTTAGTCGGTGGATCGGAGGTTTCAAAAAAATTGAAACTTCAGACTTTGGTTTTGAGGTTCCAAGTTTCAACGACCACATGACATGATGGACTTATCTTTCCTTTCAAAGGCACCGTCGTCTGACATCTCATTGAATGCTATGTATGGAATAAACTTGAGTTATCTTTTTAGGAATTTCCAAAAGCATGCAAGTTTAAAGGCCATCATTTCGAGGAATGAAATTGAATGCTGCATTTAAAGCATGTCCTATATAAAATAATGGCATAAGTGGGTGGAAAATTTTTACTCAGACATTTAGCTGCATTCTCATTCTTTTCGAAGGCCAGTACTTTTCAAGTGCAAACATTCTTTTTACTCATACTTTTAGGCTACATTCCCGTTCTTTCCCAAGCCTAGTACTTCTCAGAATCTCATGTGCAAAAATTCATTCTCCATGAATTTATGCTCATGCAAAGTGAACATTGGGTCGGTGTAAGGGATACGATGCTTGGACCTTTTAAGTTAGACAAATTTTGGGCATGCCTGGAGAGGGACATGACAAGTCTGAGCTGGATATAAAACTCTTAGACAGTGGGCTAGCTCAGGCTAGAGGGTTTCCAGAAGTTGTGTTGAGTGTGGACCTGATAAGTGAATGTGCGAGAAGGTACATTTCGTAGACATGCGAAATTAAAGCCGCAGAAAAAACTGTAATTGCAAAAATTTCTCCTGAAGTTGTTTCATGCACGTTGGAGATTCAAGAAAGGAAACCTATAGAAGACATGTCTATCACAGTGGCAAGTGAATTTTTTAAAGATAATAAGGATTGGTATAAGAACTCCATGGCCAAAACCTGGTTGAAGTCTGAAAAGAAAGGTAAGTCACAACTGTCAAGTAAACTCAAAAGATTACATTTTAAGGGAGAAATTCTAGATGCTATAGCTTTATTACACCGTGTTGTTGGCAATGCACAAGTTGAGTTATTTGAGGATTGGATGTGCCAGTTTATCTTGATAGTCTGTGATGAGAACATTTTCATTGACTGGGTTGAAGTTATTTTTTTTTAATTCAAGGGGTAAATGCTTTTGACTGGAGCTATGAACTGGAATACAACAATTCAACAATACCACCCCAATGAGGTTTGAACGTTGGTGGCAAGAACAACAATTCCACCAATAAACCATCACACTATGCCAATACTGGAAACTGGGTTGAAGTTATTTGCTTCCTTTTGAATGAGCAATTAATTAATTTCCATAAGACTACTACTTTTTGTATGTATTCTTGCTTGACATACATTGTAGGTAGTCAAAGGTCCTTTTGGCCTAGGTTGGAGCCACAAGGAACCCCAACTTCTGATATGCCTAGATGTATAAACACTTTCCTCAATTCACTAAACAATTTGGAATGGGTGATTTTTGTCATGTTAATGATGCATTTTTAATGGAGGACATGAGGAAGCTAGATGGAAATCCAGAAATGTGCCTTTCCCTTGAATCGATTTCTCTTGTATCAAAATTTTGGAGTTTTAATATCCAATTTGATAAGTTTTCCTATCTAAGAATAGGGATTTTTGAGAAAGCCCCTTTTAAATTGCCTTGGTATCCTGAAGATTTACTGATATTTCTAGAGGTTTGTCAACAAATGGCCATGGTTAATATTAAGTATCCAAACATGGGGAAACGAGGGTATGTATTCCCATTGGAGATCAAGGTATTGATTGGAAAGTGATGTGTACCATGCCAATTATTCAGTCAATACCTTGATTAAAAGAGTGAAATAATAGAGGAATGAAAATATAAAATGAGAATCTCAAGTCCTCGCATTGAGTAACTTTATTTCTTTAGTGGTCACTCCTACACTCCTACATCTGATGAAGCCTCAAGTTCTTAGGTAGAGGGCATCGATGTGTTCACAATAGAGCAAATAAAAAAGAATTTGAGCTATTCCAGAGCTACTTGTGAGGGGATCGATAAAATATCTCAATAGGCTATCTTCTTTCTGAATAAATATGTGCTCTTTTACATTTGATTTGTTAAGAAGAGGGATGAGTTAATAACAAAACTTTAGTAGCTCAGAAAAGATCAAAGTAGTATCTATGTGCTCTCTCAAAAAATGAAAGAATTGAACTCTATGGATCCGAAGATATTAATTGGTGAGAAAATTGCGAATAATCCCAAGGAGTTAGACCCTTCGTGGTCTGTTTCATTGGAATGGAAATTGAATATGTATGATAATCTGGTGAAGGAAATTAATAATACACTTGATCAATATTATGAAATTTTGGTAGAAGTTAAAGAAGATTTTCATAGTCTAGGAGTGGAAATTACTGATGATATTGATGAAAACATTCTAGATATAAGAGAGATCTCTCTGAAGTTTAGAGATATATTCAAGAAAGAAATAGCTAATTTCCTGCTACAGTGACATGGGAGTCCTTCTCGAAACTCGATGGAATGGAGATCCACTTGAGGGATTATAAATGTGGAGAAGAGAAAAGATCTCAGATGTTGGTTGAGTCTAAAAAGAATATGGTCACATGGAGAACTAGGTTACAGATTACTAAAACTCTAGGAAGCAAAAACATCATCACAATTGTCACCAAGTATCAGGAATACAAGCAAAGAGTAAAGGAACAAGAGGCATTACTAAAGGAGAAGGAGGCGAAAATAATTGAAAGCGAAGGAGTCGGTGCTAAGAGTGGGACCATTGTTTAGATTTTAGTTTTTATGTTATTTTCTTTAATTCTGCTCTCTTGATACTTCAAAGACTTTTTTATTTTAATTTCTAAAATGGTTGTCTTCAAGAAACCATTATCAAGACAAACCAGTGGATTGTCTATTATTGAAATGATAGATTTTTGGATAGTTTCATTGTTGTGGAATGCTTATCTATAAATAAAGATTTTATGGTGATGGATGCATAAGGATTTATTAGTATAATTTAGGTGATTTGGTAGTTTAAGCTTTTATTGTTTAAGTTGGGTAGATGCCTTTATAACTTATTTATGTTGAAATGTTAGCTTATGTTCAAGTAATGGATCAATAATATTCCTTTTAGTTATTTATCAAAGAAATGGAAATGCAATAAGAATTTTTAAGTAGTGTGATAAGTGTTGTTCTTTAAAAATGATGCAAAATCCAATATCAAATTCAATACCATGGAATACAATATAAAATTTTTGGCTTTTCCTAACCTTAGTCACTAGTTTTCATAGTTTTATAACCTTGTCGTGAAGTTCTAAATTTTCATAACTTCTCGATTCCCTAACTTGGTTGATGGTTCACTTTGTTGAGTTGCAAGTCTTTCTTGGTCATCTTTCTACTCGGTGGGTTGAAGGTTTTGAAAAAATTGAAACTTTAGAGTTTTCTTCTAAGGTTCACTTTGTTGAAGCAAGAATGGAAAAGAGATAAAGAAAACTTATTATTATAACTAAAAACACTATGAAGAAATGATCACTCACGTTTTAAGTCTACATTTTTGGCATTCGCTAACTTTTGAATCAAGAACTAGAATCTCAGAACCAAACAAAATGTCTAAGAATAAATGACACTTTTTATTGTATTTATATCAATCCATGATTCCATATTTGGCCAAATCAACATGATTTTTAAATGGTATATTAAAAATTGGGAAAATCCCGCGTGCTTATAGAACGATACATTGTCATTTGCAAGGCGAAATGTGTCATCAAATGTAATTATTTTTTAATGTTATTGGAAAAATAGGTCCTCATGAGCAACTATTTATAAATTTTAATTGGTGAAATGGGTCTTCATAAGAAACTATTTGTAAATTTTAATTGGAAAAATGGGTCATGATACCATGTTATTTTAATAGCATTGGCGAATATGTAGGTGTTTTATTAAATGCTTTTGGGATTCTAGGTGAAAATATTAGTCGGTCCAATTGAAACATATAGTTTGACAATGGAAAATTTGTTGCTTAAATATTCCTCATAAAAAAAATAATTGGCGAATGGACATGCATTGGACCTATGGTTCATAAAATCTGGGCGATTTGGACACCCTGTTGGGTGCGAGAAATTCACCAATTTTGACTTGGAAGATTCCTAGAATTCACCAATTGGCAAAGATTCACCAATAAAGTTTTCCCTGTTAACAACATTGTCAATGATAAGGATTCCATTTTTGACCAATAACAATAATAAAAAATTTACCCTAGGAATCAACTAGGGCTACTAGAGATTTTCCCAAATAGGGGAAGGTCTATGGTCTAAAAGGTGTTTCTAGAAAAATTGTAAAGGCACTAAAGGAGGAAATAGACCAAACCAGCTCATCTCTCTTAGGAGCTTGAGGGATAATATTTATCTAACTAGATATTTGAGTCAAATATGGGTAGCAAGTAAAATTCATTTAATTTTAAATTTGAAACTCATACATGCCTAATTCATATTTTTTTACATGTGCAAATAGATGTATATAGGCTAATTTTTTTGGTTAAATTTTTCCCAATAAACATCCAAGCACTATGTAGTAGGAGCATAGAGAAGATATATAAATTGTTTGGCATAATTCCTTAAATAGTTATAACCTCAAAAACTATAGTAATGCCAACATGTTTTAATTATATGTGAATGGTTCAATTTTCTTTACCCTCCAATTCTTAAAAATTTTAAACATAAATTCTAAGAAAAAATTGGATTCTCAATAGTGTTATTTGAGTTAATGCATATACTACTATAATTTATTATGAACAATACAATATTATTAAAATTTACTATAATTCTTGCAATATTAGATATCTATATTCATATCATTTTCAATTTCATGTAGTAAGGAAATTAAAATTCCATGAATACTCTATAATAGGATGCATAACTTTTAAAGACATTGTTTATGAGTTTATCTCAATAAATCAACAATATTCTTTACACTTTAATTGCAAATACAATAATACAAAGGAATTGAGGGCCCATGAAAAGATGTACATATCACCAGATATGGAAATATACTCATAGTTCAAAATAAAATATATTATAACTACTATCTATTTGCTACTTACAAATTACATATATAGATTGTTTAGAAAAACTTACTTAAGTAAAGCAACTAATATGATCTATTATGAAAATAAAATCTAAGTTTTAATCATTCACAACGATTTGTTGTATTTCTAATAGAAATTACAATTTTACTAGTATATTGTGAAGTTACTCATCTCAAATCAAAATATGATTAACTCTTGCAACAAGTTCATTTTTTACCTACTCCAAAATATTGTTTAATAAGTGACACACATTGAGAGCTATTAATTTCCTTATAGAGTTATACATTGAATGAAAGATAAGTACAACTCCAAGTTATATTTCATTTAAATTGTTTATTTAAACATAACTTTCCTAAATTGACATCTCATTGATGAACACAAAAACAAGACATTATTCATGAAAAAAATCATTGAAAGTCATAATATCATAATTTGCATTCAAGTACATTTCGTGATCAAATATTCTACTACAAAATACAACAAGTGCTTCAAAACCAATTCAAAATTTGCTATCTAAAATTTCCTTAAAAAGACCCTACAAATACATAAAATACTTCAAGATGTAATTTATTATAGAAAAAAATCTTCTTTTAATGCATCGACTACTATTGTATGTTCTAAAAACAAGGTTTAGCTCATTGATAATAAAAATTATTTTTTTAATATTTTATCTACTTCTATAGATTTTCCATAAAGAATGAATATTGAGAGATAATGATACTAGTTAGCTATTTTTAAGAAGATAGGACATCACAAATATATTAATTGAACCACATATATGCTCAACTTCAACTCATATTTGTAACATAATATCAGAAATTAAATTAATATTGCTAAAATAGTTTTACCCATTTAAATATTCTAGCACAAAAACATATATTACTTTTGCTTCACTATCAATAGTAGTGCTAATCTATATTTTAGCGTTGCTCGGCATGCTCAGACCCTGCGAAATGAAGGAAGCACAATTAAAATAGTATATACTAGGGAAACAAGAGAAAAAAAAGTAATTTAGCTAGTATATTACTGTTCATAGTTGATGGAAATTTTGCCAGCTACAGGATCGGCGATATGAGCGAAGGCCTGTTGAGATAAATCGATGGTGCCAGCGCATCCGGATCATAAATCTGATTCTGCACATATCTAACCAAAAGATCAACATGCATTTGTCATGTTGCTCTCCAAGATTTTTGATTTGACACATCACAAGATTGTTGCTTGCAATTTTTCAAGTAAATGAATACATCTCAAAGCTGCTATTTTTGTTTTTAACTCAAGGAGTAGCTCACCCACATGCGCAATTATTTTCAAACAACTCTTAAGTATTATAAAATGAAATTGAGAGGTGAAAAACTAGCTGTTACAATGTCTGTTTAATGGTGAAAAATTAAATGGAAATTCAACAAGACATGTACTTAATCCTTTGGGTAAAACAGAAAACCAAAGATGTGGGAACATAACTGTAACGATACACACAACAATCAATAAAGGTTGGATGCATCAAAAAGAGAAAACAAGATGATCAGGACAAAGACATAAACTAGGCAAACCAAAAATTTCCTTAACTTATTATGAAAGACGGAACTCACACCAAACCGTTAATGGTTCCAAGAATTAGTAGGAACCCTTACTTCTCAAACTTGAGTTAGTATCTCATTATGTTTCTCATTTTAAAACTCGGTTGAAGAAATATAGATAATGAGTCAACTATAGATCTGTATTACCATTGCAGGAGGAACAAATACTAGAGCCAACTCCAGTAAGAGGGCATTTCTTTGTTTCATTATCAAAAGATGTCACCCTTCTGCAATCTGATGAGTTTTCTTAACAACATCTTACATCTTTTCCAGGCAGTTCTCAGCTAAGGGACCCATCTAAGACTTATATGATCACACAAGCTTTTAGTAAAACAATAATAGATTTTCATATATTGGAAAAGGAGAGATTAATCAATAGAAATGCTGACACACATAAAGGGAGAGAAAGTGGAACAAATTAGCCTCACAAAGTTATGCTTCATGTTGGGCTAGTTGTAATAAATTTGCAGCTACTACCAAATTTATATTCTACAATAATGGCTAGGTGAATCTGAGATACAACTGTTAATCTGATTGTCAACATGTACAAATCTGACATACAAAGACATAACACATGTGCAAAGGGATTTGGGGTGATCCAGACAGGTAATGACCAAAGAGCAGTTATGAAAGAAAAAACCTAGATGATTTTGTCTGCAACAAAAATGGTCAAGCCACCTGCGAGTCCATGCCAAAACCATCTTGTACAAAATAGGACAACATCATGATTTCATATAGAAAATAGCAAAGTAATAGACCATGGTACCCAAAGATGCTGAAGCATTTAGATGGCGACAGGGCCATGCTTAAAGAACAAATGCTTGTACAGAAACAGCTTAAGCATGGACTTAAAAAGTGGACTACAAAGAATAAGTTTAGTGAATATGGGTGTGCTCTAGAAGACCCAATGCAAGCGAGGTTTTTATGAAGAAAAAGAAAAAGCTGGAATCAACATTTCTAATTTGAAGAAGAAAAAAGATTCAATAATATTGATAAGGAGGCGGATATTGTTCTTGATCGAATTTCTAAACAACGGAGTGGTAGAAATTTGAGTCTTAGATATTCAAGGAAACATATCATTGTATGTTCTTTAAAATGCTTAGCAATTAGTCTTTTGGTGATTATTTTAAATATGAAGCTATCGGGTGGATATGGGAATTGTTGACAAAGGTCGCAATAGAGACAAGCTTGGACACAAAAATGATTATGAGAAATCAATTCTCACAAATAAACCTTGGCAAGTTATCAAGCAACCTACACATAATAGTAACAGTTGTGGAGTCCAAGATAGATGACGAGGGAGAAAAACCGAGACACAAAATAACACTCACAAAAGAGAGAGAATAATATTTTATTCAAAAATATGGAACTCTTACATGCAGAGGATCACAAATCCTTGAGCTCTGTGATACATGCAAATTATAGACTTATAGAAAATTACCCAGATCCCCTTTTGCAACATGTGAATTGTTTTCTCCAAAAAGTTACCCAAAAATCAGAAATTAGCCCATAAATAGCCCCTTTTCCATTTGGAACTAAAAACAACATTCGAGTTATGAGTTTTTGGTTATTTGGTGCCAAAAATTACAATTTGAAATTCAATTAAATTCACATTCGAAAATTAGCACATTTCTAAAATATGCACCAACTTCCAAAAGCCATAACTTTTAATCCAATCGTCGGATCTTCAATGATAATACCTTTTTGGAAAGCTCTCAAAAAGGTGATGCTCTGCAAAATAAATTTACAACTGACTACTTTGGCATTTCTGCAAATTTTTAGGCCCATCCGAGACCATTTAGTGCCTCAAACTGTGCTCGAAAGGTTTTTTAGGGCAAAAAGCAAAAACTGGAACTTGAATAAATTTCAAACCGTGAATGATCTTGACCTGATTCTTTCGCCAAAGTGTTTATTTTTCTGTCCTGAACCTTCCCATAAATTTCTATCTTCCCACGTCTTCAAATTCACACCTACTAAAAATAGCAGTTAGAAAAAGCAAAAAAACAATTTTGAAAGTTGGAAACTCTTATTCGAAGAAAAGGGTATCCAGAAATGCAAAAACATCTACAAAAAGAAAACAATGGGAACATAAATGGAAAACATCTTTTTGGGTGATGCAAGATTGCCCTCACACCACTGGATGCTCCTGCATCAATAGATAACCAAAATGCACAAATATATGGAATAAAAGGACCAAAATTTTACCTTATTGACCTTCCACACCTTTTCAACATACCCATTGCATAAAAAGGTTATCTCATGGAAAGTAATGATTGTAGGATATGCACAAAATGGATTTATTTAATAAGATTTAGAATCTTTCAAGCAAATGTCATTGGTAGGTGTAAAGATAGACTCCACAAAATTTGCCAACATTCTCCCTGATTGTGCCAAGAGAGAGACATGGAGAGAGATAAAGAGACATAATATATAGAGGGAGAGTCAAATAGAATGACATAGAGAAATATGGGTAGAGAGATAGATCTCCATGGACATGTGCTGTCTTCGGATTGTTGGCACATAATAGTTGATCAAAAGCTTCTCTCTCTCTCTTTATATATATATATATATATATATATATATATATATATCTTTGTCTCTTCTATCACTCTTTTTCTCTTTCTCTCTTGTCGTTTCTATATTTATGAACTCTCTCTTCTTCATGATCTATCCCTCTTTCTATATTCCACTATCTATATTGCATATATTTTACTAATGACACATCAAATAAAAATAACTTGTGTAAAATTTGCAGTAAAGAGGAATCTTCTCTTCAAAAGAACAAGTTCGATCTACTTTCATAGAGTTGCTTTGATATAAATAGTTTATAATCTTGATAGATAATAAATCTTCTACTACATATGTATCAAGAAAATAATGAACTATAATCTAGCATACTAAAAATTATGAACATTTCATCTCATTATAATAGAAGGGCCCATTTTATACCATCACAAAATTATACTAGTATCAAGTTAAATTTACAACACAATATAGCTTACCACTAAATTTTTTTAGGGAAATTAATTCTATGCTATATGGTATCCATCATACCTACATATCACCCTATACTAAGGTCCTTATCAATGCATCGATAGAAAGAACTTCACCTATGATTTATTGGGTAAGAAGTAATGAAGCTTTATAACATGCAACCTACACTACTTTGAGAAAAATCGCACAATTTACATTGTCAACTTGAATCTAATGGTTAACACTTGGAGCCTAAACTCAAAGTGATCAAATTATGTGGGATTTTTTTTTTAGTAGAATTTGTTATTTAGATGTGTTTTCATGGCTTTCTATGATCATAGAATACACAAAAAATGGGTTTGTTCAAAATTCCTTGGAAATGTTCATGAACATGTAATCATGTACAAATTTAGTCTCAAAGACCTCTTCCTACCTTCTCCTTAATTCTGTGAAAATATGAGTTGTATAGTAGGTTATGGCATCTATCACATCATAATGAAAGGATTTTTTTATAGATGTTATAGATGTAATTTTAACTATTAATCTCCTTTCTCTCGATATATATTTCTCTTTTATCTCTCTTATCTCTCTCCTTCTCTACATCTTGGTCTCTCTATCTCTTTGCATCTCTCTATAGCTCTCTCTCTCTATCTCCTCTTCCCTCTTTGTATATCCCTCTCCTTCTCAAGTCCTATCTCTTTGTCCATTTTATCTTTATTTATTTTTCTCTATCTTCTTAACCATCTCTCTCTATATCCACCTCTTCCCCCTTTATCGCTCCCTCTTTCTATCCATGTCTCTCCCTCTCTCTATTGCAAACACAACATGAGCCTATTGGTAATAGAGCATGATTATCTTCCTCATTCATAGGTTTTGTTTTAGTCATATTTGGATCCCTATAAGAGGGTGCATAGTTGATTTCAATCTACCACTTCTCAATTGAGACTTGTGTTGCACAAACAACATCATTTGCTAAATGGTCTACCAATTGACCTCATGTACTGCAAAATGTATGCAAAAAATAGACCAATTTTATTCCTAATTGACCTTCCACACCTCGTTGGCATACCCATTACACACCAAGGTGCGATTGCTAGTTTTAGAGATTTTGATCAAAATATTTATAGAAATAGAAAGATAGGACTTGTGTATTTTCTAGTTGACATTTATTTGAGGGTACATGACCATCATCTTATAAGTAAAAGAGAAGGTTTAAATTCCACTTCTTTAAAGAAATATGTATGGAATGGGTTGACTTACAGTAGTAAAAAATAATAATTTAAAGATAAAATATGATCATTTTATGGTATGGTATGTGTATATCAAAGTTATAATTTTCATTTTAATTTAAAATAATAAAAGACAAATAATTTTATGTTGATTTTGTACAAAAAAATGTATTTATTTAAAAATTATGAGAAAAAAATGATAATTTGTAGTTCTTTTGATCATGCCATTTGACCTATCCATAATGTGATATTATTTCTATTTTATTTTTCTTTGCTTAATTATTTAATGATGTTTCAATATTATAATGACATTTGAAATACTCTCTTGACTAATGTTAGGTGCTAAAATGTCTTAAAATAAGATAATTAAATAATAAATTAAATTAAGATAAATAATTAATTAGAAATAAATTATTTAGTAGCTTGTAATTTATTTGAGTGCATAAAGGTAACTTATTTATTTATTTGATAATCAATTCTTAAGATTAATTTAGAAAATGGAATAATTAGATAAAGAAATAATATTATTTTAATTATTTGTTTGTTGCTTAAATTTTATTTTAAATTATCTCACAATAAGATAATTAAAAATTATAATATAAATATAATAAATGTAATCTTGCATTTCAATTATTTAATTATTATAATTAAAATAAATATTTATATGGAAGTCCTTATTTTAACATTGAAAATAAAAAATTATATTCGATTTAAATTTATTATCTCTAATTTTAGAGAACTAATATTTAATTTTCTATTCTTTTTATTATTGAGAATGTGAAAAAAAATTATTTAATTTATTTATGCATTTTAAAATATAAATTGTATAGCTAATATATTCAATATAATTGTAAAGAATATATTTATTAACTTATAAGGTTAATAAAATAATAATAATAATAAAATATAATTTATTTTCCTCATCTTACTTTAAAAATATAAGTATATAATGAAAGTAAATTTAAATTAAACACCATTTTAATTTAAAATAAATTTTAAAAAAATAAAAAATTAATAGCTCCAACTTCAAGCCAACCGTCTGTGCATAGCAATGGTCATTTTTTCAGTATTGCAACCACTCACAACAATTTCAAGGGAACCATGGTTACTCTAGTGGCTACCAGTCTACCAAACAGCCGTATGTTGTCACATCTGACACTTTCTCCCGCCATTTGTCCTCGTTTCATTCACAGAAAAGGCCTAGCCAGAAAAAGCAAGAATTTTTTGACATTCGTGAATCGAAAATTGAGCAACCAATGAAAGGTCCTAAAGCCTACATGCATCAGTCCAGTTGGTCTGAAATCTTATGTGCCCTGTGTTCTCCAACAAATTTTCCCAATTCCATTCCTACTACACTCTCATTTTTGAATAATATTCCAATCAACAACGGGGCGCCCTTCAATCCAAATTTATGGAGCATGTCTGAATCTGTCTTTAAAAGATATTATTTTTCTAAAGAGGAAGAGAAATTAAAAAAAAAGGCAAATGGAATCTGGGGTCAAATGGAAAAACAAAGGAGATGGGAAATCATTTGGAAAAGAAAGTATGACACCCGAAGGAGCAGAAGGTGCTACACTCCCCCCAAACCCATCCATTACACTCTTATTCGCCTCATTAGAACGAGATAATGGTTGTGATGTTCCCAGAGGAGATGCTACTTCCAAAATTCCAGGATCTATGAGGAGTAGATTTAATTTTTAAGTTCTGGCATTATACCCTTGCTTTAAATTATTTACAGGATTGGGTTTTTTCAGAATGGGAGGGAGCCAAACAAGTTTTTTATCTAAATCAAGGGAAAGGGTTTTCATTGTTATTTTTTCAACTAAAGAATGTAGAAATGCAGTAAATAGAATTAAGTCATGGGTTTTTCAGAGTTCAAGGCTCTATATTTAGCCATGGTCCCTGAACTTTAACCCAAAAACCTCATGGTCCCTGAACTTTAACCCAAAAACCTCTATAATTAAATTCATACCTTTTTGGGTTCGTCTATATTCTCTACTGATGTAGTATAGGGAAACAAAGGTTATTGAGATATTGGCTAACCAGATGGGTATTTTTCTTAAGCATGATCTTGACTTCTTTAGGAATCCATCTTACCTAGTGAGAGTATGTGTACTTATGGATGTAGCTAAGGATCTTCCTTATTTCTTCCATATAAAATCAACAAATGGGGTTTGAATTCAAGAATTTCTATTTGAAACCTCTCAAAATGTATATTCCTAGTGTCATCTGATAGGGAACTCTTCTAAAGCTTGCTAGTTGGCAAGGGGATACTTTCAGAGGCATCATGATCAATCTCAAGAACTAATTACTCATGAGGATGTTCCTTTGAAACCAATTTCACCTTGCAAACATGCAGATCAAGTACATAATATAAGCAAGAAGGATAGGTTAGGTTCTCAAGTTTTGTACAAAAGACTTCAAGGTAGATCTAAATTATTGTATTTTCAAATGATATGCAACAAGCACAATAATACTACACAAAAATTTGATATATTTCTTTTCTAAAAGGAGGAAATAGATCATTTAAACTTTCTTTGTTTGATATTCCAATCTCTATGGGTCTTGCATGTCCACCTATTGATGAATATCAAATGTCCAAAATAATCAAGTCTTTAATTTTGGCCAATAATGGCAATGTGGAAGATAGGATGATGACTCTAGTAGGTATCCTTGAATATAGTGTACCTATTCTGATAGATTTTTAGTTGCAAAAAGTTGTGCAAAATGAACAAAGATCAAAACCAAATGTCTACACCTTTAATGCACAACATGCAAAAATCATTGAAAGAATTGAACTGGGAAATCTACAATCTTCATATCTGAAAAGCTATGCTTTTCCTTCTTAGCATAATAATTTTGAGGATTTAGAATTATCAATTTTCAAGGCCTTAATAGAAGAAGGAAATATAGAAGACCTGGAAGATAAGATTATCTCTAAGGTTGGTTCTCAGTTAATTGAGGAAATAGAAAATGAAGTAGCAAGGAAAGAAGAGGAGTTTGATTTTTTTTAAAACCTATCTATATCTCAAATTCCTAGGTCTCAGTCTTCTCAGAAAAAACCCTTGGTAAGAGAGGAAGGAAATCACATGAAATGAAGGTTTAGGAAGAGATATAATTAGGATTAAAGTCAACTTTGGATAAAATATAGGCTTCAAATAAGCAATCGAGGTTGAGGAGAGCTTCCTGCTCTCCTCGCCCATAATGAAAATAATAGATCACATGGAAAGTTAGGGTAATTAATGCCCCTAACAAAAGGGATTATATAAAACATTAGTTGGATGTTTGTGGAGCTGATATAATTTTACTGCAAGATTCCAATTTTTTTAATAACATGTTTGAATTCTCAATAAAAAAATGGTCAAAATGAAAATCAATCCATCACCAACTCAAGGTAAATGTAAGGTGGTTTAATTTCCATGTGGAATGAAATAATAGTTAAGGTGGAATCTGTTACAAATGAGAACAACAAGAAACTAATGAAATTAAGTCATTTTGAACTAAATTTTTGGCTTTTGAATGTATATGGTTCATCTACTATAGTGGGAAAAAAAATCTTGTGGGATAGTTTGAAGCAAGTTTTGGATCAGCTGGGGATGGAGAAATTAATTTTAGTAGGAGATTTCAATGCAATCACCTCCTTGTAAGAAAAGAAGGGAGGTGTTTCTCCTCCATAGAAAACAATGGAGGATTTTAGCCTTTTTATCCAAGATAATGCACTTTTGGGCATTCCTCCAATCAATGAAAAATACACATGGACAAATAGAAGAAGGGATTTTCTTTAGATTGTAGAATTCCTAGATAGGTCTCCTAACTAGGGTATACAATTTTTTTCCCTAGAATAAAAAATTCTACCACTTACGAGTTTTGATCACTTTGTAATTTTATTGAAAATCTTACCGCAAAGAAGCAAGCCTAAGGACAATCCTCATTAAAATTTGAGGTGATGTGGTTTTGTCATCCATATTTTCTTCCACTCCTTAATCAATGGTGGTCAAATGCACCTTTTGTTGCAGGATCAAGAATATTTTAGTTTTGTAAGAAAATTATGTTTATCAAGCAAAAAATTAAGACATGGAACATTCAAGTTTTTAAAAAAAAATTCAACAAAAAGAAAGGGTTTATAAAAGTTATCAGATATTAAAAATCATATTATTTCACATGGACTAGATGCATCAAATCTTGACCAACACAAAAGTCTACAAGTGGAATGGGCATAATTGTTGGCAAGAGAAGAGGTGTACTAGAGGAAAAAATCAAGGGAGCTTTGGCTTAAAGAGGGTGATAGAAACAATAAAATAATTTCATGTCTCAACACAAGTAAAAAATTGAAGAACTCAATTTTTTCTATTCAGGATAGTTTATCAGGAGCTACTTTAAATAAATAACTAGATATACAAAATAAAGGTTTCAAGTTCTTTTCAAATCTACTATCAGCTCTGACTTCTCTACCAATAAATATAGTAAAAAAAAGGGAAGATTTGTTGGAAGCCATTCCAAACATGGTTACAAAAGACGATAATGAGCATTTAGTGAGTCCATTCACTTTAGAGGAAGTGAAATATGTAGTTTTCTATGTCTGTGGACAAAGCCCCTAGTCCGGATGGATTCATAGCTTTATTTTTTAGAAATGTTAGGATTTCATTGGTGTTGATCTCCTTAGGGCTATGGAGGAGTCAATAAATTTAGGTGCAATATTAAAATAGTTCAATTTAATGCATTTGGCTATAATTTCAAAGATCAAGGAGTTGAAATCTTTTGCTGATTTCAAACCCATATCTCTTTGTAACACAATTTACAAGATTTTCATAAAGGAAATATATTTGATACTACATTCACTTATTCCAAAGATTATAATAGAAGAACAAGGAGGTTTTGTGCTAGGAAGGGATACAATAGAAGGGGCATTGGTTGCTCATGAGGTTTTACACTCCATAAATACCAATGTAACATGTCATCTTTAATTATTAAAATAGATATGATGAAGGCATAGAGAAGGGTATATTGGACCTTTTTGATTCAATTATTAAAGAAGTTTGGGTTTGGCCATAAGTAATGCAAATGGATTCTCTATTTTTATCATCAACAAAATTCTCAGTGATTGTCAATGGGACTCTAGTTGGTTTCTTTAATTCATCTCAAGGGGTTCATCAAGGGGGTCCATTATCCTCGTTCTTGTTTATAATTCTTGTAGAAGCATTGAGTAGGTTTATTCATAAAGTTCATTTATAGGGTTTATGGTAGGGTGTTCAAATTCCTTTCACTAATATAAAGGTAATACATGTAGTTGTTGTTGATGTCAGTTTTGTTTGGTAAGGCATCTCTCACTAAGGCCAAAAACATCAAGCAAGTCTTAGATAAGTATACAGTAGCATCAAGAAAAAAAATAATGCAAACAAGTCAAAGATATATGTTCTTAACAAAAAAGCAACAATAAAAAGATAAATAATCAAAAAATCAAGCTTCTAGCTAGCTAAGTTATCATGCATATACTTAGGTATTCATTTCTTTGTTGGCTCTAATAAACCTTCATATTGGGAAAAAGTCATCCATAGAATCTAGTCCAAAATTTCAATTTGGAAAGGTAGGTGGCTATCCTTATCAAGGAGAATTTTAAAGAAAAAAATTTCTTGTCAGCCATCCCAAACTACTACATGGAAGTTTTAAAGGCACCCAATTCCATTGTATTTGAAATAGAAAAATTGATAAGGATTTTCTTAGGGAAGAGTAATATGGATAATAAAAAGAAGATACCTTTAATTTCTTTGGAGAAGACTTGTTTTAAGAAGCTCAAAGGAGGTGCATGGATACATAATTTATCTACAAGGAATATGTTCCTGGGAGCTAAGTTGGTGTGGCATATGTATTCTAAGCCACACTCCAAATGGTATAAAATAATGCAAGACAAGTATTTGGATAGTGCATCTCCAACAAGAATTTTTACTATCTCAAATCCACCAAAAGGGTCAACTATGTGGAACTTCCTTGTGGCTTCTAGGGAAGTCATTATACCTTTCATCACTTGGGAAGTGTTTAATGGGAATGAATCTCTATTTTGGATGGACTCATGGAATGGATATCCATCATTAAACACAATACAAGAGCTTCAAACAATAAGGGATTACCTATCAACCAATTAGGGCACAATAGTTAAAGACTACTTTCATAGTATAGATGGTATCTCTGGTAGAATAATCTGGAAAAACCTATCGACTATTCCCATTCCCAAGGATCAAAAACAAGATTGGAATCCATCTTGAAAGATATAATTATATATAAATCAAAGGTTCTTGATAAGTTAATTTGGGTGCCATCAAAGTTTGGTAATTATACAATTCGTCAAGGCTACAAGTTAATAATCAATAGGGGTGTAAAAGTAGAAACCCAAAGAGCATTATCCTTTTACTGGAGTGTTATGGTGTTGCCAAAAGCAGGTTGTTTTACATGGCTAGCATTGAATAAAAAGATACTAACTAGTGATAGGCTCTCTCATTTGCATATTTCAATTCCTTTTAAGTGTGGCATATGTGATGGTTTCTTTGAAGATGTACATATCACCTCTTGATTCAATTTCCTTTTAACCCAATCATGTTGGCATTTCACTCAAGTTAAATTGAATTGGTATTCTCCCCTTCAAAACACTCTGTGGGAAATATACACAAGCTAGCCTATTTTATTTAAAATATCTCTTTTTCATGCATTTGGAGGGAAGTTCCTATAATTATTATATGGAGCATATGGCTAGAAAGGAATAAAAGAACATTTAGGAATGAATTAGCAACAAAAGAAAAGATCTTTAAGAAAATTGAGAAAACAATATTTGAGGTCCCTAATGCATATGTTCAAAAATCCAAACATGTAGGTTTAGTCTTTACAGATAGGGATTCATAGCTAATGAAGCATTGGGATCAATTGGTGTTGCCTTTTAAAGGGAGTCTTCATCAACCAAAATAGAAAATAGATAGGTCAAATATCTCCTGGACCCCTCCACCAACAAGTTTCGATAAACTAAATTTTGATGGGGTGTCAAAAGGTAATCCAGGTAAATCATTAGCTGGAATTGTTGTATGGGACAACATGGGTTCTTTAGTATGTGCAAAGTTAGTGGACCTTTCATTTGGATCAAATAATATAGTAGAAGTACAAGCCCTTTTGTGGGGTCTAAATTTTTTTGTTGGCCTCAACATTTCAAAAATCCAAATTGAGGGTGACTAACTTCTACTAGTAAATGCATGCAAACAAAGGATAATTCAAAACTGGTAATTGGAATATATCATGCATCTGGTCTGATAGATAATGGAAAATTTAGAAGAGTTTATGTCACAACCTCGGTGTTCTTCACAATAAAATTTATAATGTTTTCAACTCAAGTGATAAACCATGATGTCAAAACATAGCAATAAAAATATTCTTTCCACAATGTAAATTATATTCACAATTAAAATAACACTTATTTCAAAACTTCCATTGCATTACATTGTGGTTTAAAAAATTACAATATTACAATCTAATGTACATAATTGCATACATAGCTCCACTAAGCTTCAAAGCAATAGATATAGATGGTCTAGGAATCCACCTTTCAAAACCTTGGTCTTCTGTCACCTACTGAGGAGGAGAAGCATCACTCAAGCACTTTTCTACAAACCACAGACTCACATATGGTCCCATACACATCTATCAATGATAGATGGCCCTACCCTTCATCAAAGAGCTTGGTTGGGTAACCCAGACAAAAAACCACATTGAGCTTAGTATTGTGTCCTACATGACTAGAATTTATAACCTTACACTCGATAACTAGCATGCACTACATGGACACGGTGAACTGATGGTAGAGCCAAAGGAAATCACACTACTTTGGCCAAAGTGTTCTCACTCAATACTTTGATTGAAGGTCAACTATTCACTTACACTTGTTAAGCTCATTTTGAATTAAGGCCACTATAATCTATGCATAGGTAATTCCTCCCATGGGTAAACTTAAACACAAAAATTAACCTATCACCTTTTACACAAACTCTAGGGTGCTCTACTCATTAAGCAAAAGTACAAGTTCCCTCCCTTTAATGGACAACAATCCTAGGAGTAACCTACTAGCTATCTAGCATAATCAAATAACTAGCTATGAGTAACCCTTAAGCTACCCTTGTTTAATCATATCTAGTATGTTAATACCTATGAAAAAAATCCCTCCTATCATGGAGTAATTACAAGCACTTCACATATAGTATAATCATCTTCTAATTTCTTTCAAAGAAACTACTAATTTTCCCTAAATGCAAGTATTCACAATAGACTAGTTAAAGCAATCATGAAACAATCTTTCAAAAGATAAGACACATAAAGGAAGATTATCCTTATGTCTATAATACATTGTCTAATTGACTAGCTACAACTTAGTTTTCCTAGAATAGCGACTAGCTTAGCTTTGATATCTCAGAGAAAGCCACAATAACCTCTATCTCACAAGTTGATAATATACTTCTCTCAATATGATAAAATACTCTCACCAATGCTCAAAGCTCTAGTAGAATAATGTAGATAAAAAATGTAGATAGAATACAGAAAATTGCTTAAGGAATGTGTCCCAAACAAGAGCTCAATCTTACTATTTATACAATAGATTGGAGACCACTCAACCTATAGAAAAGGCATTAGTATTGATATAAAACTCCACTCATATCGACTTACACAACTTATCAAAAATGGTGGTAGCAAGTTGAGAGTATACTGAACAATATAAAGCTACAGGTCAACCTCATTAGTTGACAACAACATATGCCCATTTCAATTTACACATGTTCAAATGATGACAATTAAATTGTTTCAAAATGGAATTCTACAACATATAGGTTTCTCATAGGTTGGCGACATGTATTCTCCCTATTTCCTATATTTAATCTTGTTGTTTACTTAGAGAACCCAGTCAAGTATCTCTTGGCTACATACTCTACAATTTGACTTGGTCAAAGGCATAAGAATTGACACTCCTTATTGAATCGACTCCTTCCCTCATGGCATAGTTTGTGTACTAGACTTGGCATGTTGCAAATAACTCATAACAATAGTTTTTAGCTTTGACATCGCTTCACATTATTTGGACAATAACGTTCCACCATAAAGTAATGTGTTTTTCAATACATAGGGATGCAACTTTATTAGTATCAACCTTGGCTTTGTGCTATTCAGTGCCTTATACTCAGCCTTAAGCAAAGTATCCCAAGTTTATTCATTACTTTTTGCACTTGTTTAATGCGAATGTATATTGTAATTGGCCTTTAAATGTTTTGATTAACTCATAAACAAATCAGCCTATGTCTATATGCATAAATCGACCTCTAAGCATAGCTTATGCAAATTGATCTCCAAGCATATATTTATATATATAATCATATATGTACATATATATATGTATATCAACAAGTTCACATACATATATATTTATGTATATGTATATATATGTTATTATATATATAATCCTATGTTAATAAAATATGTATACATTTGATATACATAGCATACAAACAAGTTAACATTCTCATAGTAATAAGAATATATATATACACACACACCCTATAATAAGCATTAATGCTCATGTGTGTATATATATATATATATATATATATATATATATATATCCAAACATATATATATACATATCATTCAAGCAATAAAGTAATAATCCATTTGATAATCATATGTTTACATCTAACCAATATATATATATATATATATATCATTAGTTCATATATTTGCCTTAGATAATAATATTGTATGTAATATCAATTGTATGTATGTATATATATATATATATATATGCAAATATATACATTACCATATTCCTCTATGCTCATGTATACATATGTATACATGTATCTATGTATATATCTTATATATATGTATACATTCGATTGTACAATTAAGCACATACATATTTACTATCTTATCGATAGGATATATACAATGCATCCATTCCACATGTGCTCACCTTATCAATACAAGCATATAAGTATAGGGAAGAACTCACAAGTTCAAAAAAATAAATATCACCTAAGCATGCATTCAATAGTAATCAAGACCCTTACTAATTCAGACACATTACAGTAAGGATGACTTACCAATTCCCAACTGAATGACTAGACCCAACCAATATAATGTGTGTGTGTGTGTATAAGCTCAAATAGGTTACATTACTAGTTACCCGACTAAGTTCTCCTGAGTGATACTTCCCCTCTGCCTAGAGCAATGAACCTATCCCTACATCCACTAACATATGTCCAATGTAGTCAGCTATTCAACAAAATGTGTATTACACATAATACATCTCATAGTTCAAATATTAATTCAATAACCATCCATTTCACATATATGCATTTCTTTTCATATCCTTAAATGAGATAACATTTATTCATAATTCTTTTGATAACAAAGTGCAAGCACAATTTATTCATCTTCAAAATTCACATTACATTCACATTCACCCTACATAGTAATATTAAATAGTAATTACATAATTGGTGTGTAACATACTTCCCCCCTTGTGAATCATTGTCCCTAATCATCTATAACACTTTAACATATACATAAATTAAAATAAATTTTTACTTACCATTCTCAAAATATGCAAGATTTATAAAAAAATCATCCTATGTAGCATCACTCGTTGCAACCTTGTCCTTCTTTGACCTTGCATCGATTGTACTTGTGATCACATAGGAGAGAGTTGTATGCCTCACACATACTCTCTCAAAGATCTTATGTTTTGTATTCATAATATCTCATATGTACATCCCATGTACAATAATATCTAAATAACACATGACACCTATACTATATTGAAGCACATTCTCATTAGCCCATGAATTTACCCTTAGTATAATCCCAATAGAAAAGGAATAATAGTGCATTGCGTACTACATCATGGGTCCCATCCTTCCCTTTGGTATTTACACCTTTAGATAACTCAAAAGTCGAGTCCACCCATCTCTTACTTATCTATTTTCTTTAACCAAAAAGTAATGCTCTTGACCACTTGTTTTTCTCGAGCACAACATTGCTCTTGGACATTTGTCAATTTTGATACTGCTTCATAGTTAAGCTTTGTATCAACAAGGTTTCATTGATCTCTTTGATCTATTACTCCTTTTTGACAATCTATCAAGTTTAAGGTTAACCCTATATCTTAGCCTCTTTCAGCCTAATAGAGTTTTCAACCTTCCTTTCCATATAATGGATCAAACCTCAATAGTAGAATCTTATGAGTATTCAAATCTTTCAAGATTTGGTATACCACTTTTGCCTATTTGGCTACAATAATATATTGTGCATTCGTTCAATTGAATGTCTCATAGTATGATCATGGTCCACACAAACTTTTCATTATTTTCTCATTCACAACCGAGACAACCTTCTTAGGAATACTAAGCAACTACCTCACACAATATATTATTTTGGACTAAAATCCCATAAATCAAGTTCCCAACCAATGTTGGTTACCTTAGTGAGTTTTTCCACCACAACATTATGTCAGTTACGCTAACATAGATAGGTTAAACTGTCTTCTGTTCATCCACTCCCCCTCTGAAATCCCAAGAGAGTACACATGTCCTACCAATGATGACATCCTGTCTTCATTTCTTGCAACACTAGACATTATCTTGCTACATTCCGTGCAACATCTTACTCCTTTTCTAGATTATAGTGGTTCCTCATCCGAAAGATCACTTTGTCATTCCAATATCCTAAATTTGACATCAATTTCCTCATTTCATCCCTTATTTCTCTAGAATTTTGGGTACATAGGCTCTTTTACATTCCAAAATAGTCTATTCTTTGACTAAGTGAAAGCCT
This sequence comes from Sequoia sempervirens, assembly GCA_007258455.2. NCBI lineage: Eukaryota > Viridiplantae > Streptophyta > Pinopsida > Cupressales > Cupressaceae > Sequoia > Sequoia sempervirens. The sequence continues at coordinate 114,346,670 of VDFB02049217.1, read as the reverse complement.
ATTTTGTGGTCTCATCCCACATTTAATTCCCAACAATAATTGTTAGAAACTTTGTGGAGATATATATTCTTTATCTTAGGACATCCACAACTTGGATTTCTTCAGTCCTTGGATTATTTTCAAAGATATAATCCAACTTTCAACTCAATCTAATTTTCTCAATTTAAGAATTGGTACTAATTTCAAGTATTATTTTTTCATTCAATCATGTTGGTTCCTAGAAGATATCAAATTTAATTGCATACCCAATTACCAAACATAAACATTTCTCATTAGCTCAAGTGATTCACTTATTCACATAGGTGAGTCCCAACCTCCATATACCCTAATCTTAGGATAAGATCATCAACCAATGACTAGTCTGATTATATACGTTACTGTAACCATATATGTTCCAATCAAGACCAAATGTACAACCCAGCCAAGTGAGTTATTCCCAACCTATGGATTTCAATGAGTAGTCTAGTACATATTCCAATCCAATAGGTACAACTGAACCTAAGGTTTCACTCTTTAATCAAATTAACTTCTTGTCCCATATAGGTTATCCTAAACCCAGGGTTTCATTTGAGTATAAAGTATGATCAAATGATCAATCAAATAAAGATAATTGATGTGGTTACATAACATCACATCCTACCTTATCTTTCATACCATCTCTATGGCTTTATAGCTAAACCTTATCATCCCCAAGGTTTTCTATCATAGTTAGATAATAGCGCCAAGTCACTTCATGACATTGACATATCTCACACTATACACATAGTATAACTATGTATAACTAGATTAACAATAGCTACTTCCCGTAGAGGAAATAGGAGTAGTAAGAAACTTTCTTACAAATAATAACTAATCTAGATCTTCCCTTGTCCATCCCATAGAAAATGATCTTCCCTTTCATGAACAAGTGTTCTTCCTATCTTTTCATTAAGACATCAATGATAATAGCAATTGATTTTACAATCAATATATTTACAAGGTATGGTGTGATAATAGGTCATATCTCTTGACCTTTCCACTATTTTTCCAAAAATTCCAATACCTTGTCCTTGTGGTCATGAAATAAATTACTTAATTGACATCTTAACTTATGAAGAAGTCAAAAGTTCTTCCAAATCACAAATATATTCACATTGTTCATTGGGTGGGTACTTAATTCGAGTCAATCCACTCTCTTTCTCCCCCCCTTAGTGTTTCCATGATATTCGTTCGACTCGAAGTTGAAATCCTAGCAAACATTTTCTTTCTTGAAATGATTTTTCATTCCTTATTGTTGGATTTCTATTGCCTTTCCCTTGCCTTAATGCCATACCTTGAATATACTTTTTCCCAGAGTTAAATTCATTGTTGATTTCTAATCCTATAGATTCAACATTTTGGATCGTCAAATAGGTGATCTAATGAGTAATCAACTACTTTACAAGTTAAAAGGAACTCTAATAATCCAATTCTCTTTCCAATATCCTTTTTGTGGATGAATATTCATACTCACAAAGCCTCTTTTTCTAATGTATTTTGCAACTTAGAGTGTTGTTTCCTTACAACCTCTGTTGATTTGACACACAGTGTCACATTGTATCCCATTTCCTATTAGAACCTCTAGACATATGTTGGTTTTTGTTGACACATTGGTGAGTTCTAATTATACTCCAACCAATCTATTTACTATCCAAACCTTTTTTAGATCAATGTGATTTACCTTTTTAGGCTTCTTTCTCACAATCACCTTTCCAAGTGTCTTTTTCCCAATTCTTGGTACATTGTAACCCTAAATACTCTAAGGTTGCTTGGTTTATTTTTTCTCATCTCAATCAAAACCCCAAATTGTTCTCATCAATTTTGGTTGGTGGAACCATGTCCACTTCATTGATTACTTCTTTTATGACCATTCTAGTCTTTTCCCTTATTCCTAAGGTACCATCTCCTTTCTTACAAGTTCCCAACCTTGCACAAAATTTAGATTCAAATCTAGATTTCTCCAATCTCTTGGATACCTCCTTCATTGACTTTTTACTTTGATCTGAATTATGCCAACAATGCATACTCACAGATTCATAGTATTCTTACTAAATCCAAGAATCCTTGACTCTTTGAAGCTATAAGTTGCTATCAATAAGAGAGATTCTCTCAATACTCTTTATCCCTCTAGTTTTATAGCTATTTCATAGGATGAAACCTGTACATATTGGTTATTCTTCCTAACCTTCCTACATAACCTGATTGCATAATCTTCCGCAATCCAAGGGGATATAATAATAAGTTGTTAGTTTAGGAGTTCCTAACTCCAAGGACGACTCTTAACTAGTCCCAAATTTAAGCAAGTTTCTGGGAATCTCGTCTCCTTTTCATTTCTCTTAGTTATTTCCTCTTGCCATCTTGGCACAAGAAATTTTCAACCATTATCTTCTGATAAGGTTTACATAACATTTACGTAATGAGCTCATAGGTTCTAGAGCTAAACATAGTAGCTCTAATACCACATGTAACAACCCTAGTGTTCTTCACAGTAAAATTTTCAATATTTTCATCTCAAGTGATAAACCATGATGCCAAAACATAGCAATAAATTTTTTCTTTCCACAATGTAAATTACATGCGCAATTGAAATAACACTTATTTCAAAACTTCCATTGCATTCCATTGTAATTTCATAAATTACAATATTACAAGAATGTACACAATTACATACATAGCTCCATTGAGCTTCAGAGCAATAGATATAGATGGTCTAGGAATATTCCTTTTAAAACCTTGGTCTTCTATCACCTACTGAGGAGGTGAAGCATCACTCAAGTGTTTTTTTGCCAACCACGGACTCACATGTGATTCCCTGCACATCTATGAATGATAGATGGCCCTACACTTTGACAAAGAGCTTGGCTTGGTAACCCCATACGACAAACCACATTAAGCTTAGTGTTGTGTCTTAAATCAATAGAATTTATAACCCTACACTCAGTAACTAGCATGCACTACAAGGACACATTGAACTAATAGTGGAGCCAAAGGTAATCACACTACTTTGGCCAAAGTGTTCTCACTTAATACTTTGAGTGAAGGTCAATTATTCACTTACACTTGTTAAGCTTGTTTTAACTTAAGGCCACTATAATTTATGCATAGGTAATTCCTCCCACATGGGTAAGCTTAAACCCCAAAGTTAACCTATCACCTTTTACACAAACTCTAGGGTATCTCTACTCATTAAGCAAAAGTACAAGTTCCCTCCCTTCATTGGACAACAATCCCAAGAGTAACCTACTAGCAATCTAGCATAATCAAATAACTAGCTATGAGTAACCCTTAAGCTACCCTTATTTAATCATATCTAGTATGTTAATACCTATAATGTTCAAACAATCCCTCATATCATGGAGTAATTACAAGTACTTCACATACAATATAATCAACTTCTACTTTCTTTCAAAGCAAATACTACTTTTCCCTAAATGCAAGTATTCACAATATACTAGTTAAAAAAATCATGAAACAATCTTTCAAAAGCTAGAAAAATAAAGATTATCTTCATGCCTATAATATGTTGTCCAATTGATTAGCTACAACTCATTTTTCCCTGAACAATAGCTAGCTTAGCTTTGATCTCTCAGACAAAGTCATAATTTAACCTCTATCTCACAAGTTGATAATATACTTCTCTCAATATGATAAAATACTCTCACCAATGCTTAAAAATCTCTCAATTTATAGCAAAATAATGCAAATAAGGAATGCATCCCAAATGAGAGCTCAATCTTACTATTTATACAGCAGATTGGAGACCACTTAGCCTACAAAAAATGCATGAGTAATGATAGAAAACTCCACTCATATCGACTCACACAACTTATCAAAAATGGTGGCAACAAGTTGAGAGTATACTTAGCAATATGAAGCTACAAGTCAACATCATTAGTTGACAACATCATAAGACCAGTTCAATTTACACATGTTCAAATGATGACGATTGAATTATTTCAAAATGGACTTCTACATCATAAAGGGTTCTTATAGGTTGGCGACATGTATTCTCCCTATTTCCTATATTAAACTTGTTGTTTACTCAGAGAACTCAGTCAAGTATCTCGTGGCTTCATACTATACAATCCGACTTGGTCAAAGGTGTAAGAATTGACACTCCTTATTGAATTGACTCCTTTCCTCATTGTGTGGTTTGCATACTAGACTTGGCATATTGAAAATAACTCATCACAATAGTCTTTAGCTTTTCCATCACTTCACATTATTTGGAAAATAATGTTCCACTATAAAGTAATGTGTTTTTAAATACAGAAAGATGCAACTTTATTAGTATTGACTTTGGCTTTGTACTATTTAGTGCCTTATACTCAGCCTTAGGCAAAGTATCCCAAGTTTATTCATTGCTTTTTGCACTTGTTCAATGCCAATGTATATTGTAATCAGCCTTTAAATATTTGGCTTAACTCATAAACAAATAGGCCTATGTTTATATACATAAATTGGCCTCTAAGCATAGCTTTTGTAAATCAATCTCCAAGCATATATATATATATATATAATCATATATGTACATATGTACATATACATATATATGTATATCAAATCACATACATATATATTTATGTATATGTGTATATATATATATATGTATGTTATTATATATATATATATATATATATATATATATATATATATATATATATATATATATATATCTTATGTTAATAAAGTATGTATACATTCAATATACATAGAATACAAACAAGTTAACATTCTCATAGTAATAACAATATATATTATATATATACACACCATCTAATAAGCATTAATGCTCATGTGTGTATATATGTATGTATGTATGTATGTATGTACATACATACATACATACATACATACATATATATATCCAAACATATATATCTACATATGATTCAAGCAATAAAGTAATAATCCATTCGATAATCGAATGTTTACATCTAAACGATATATATATCATTACTTCATATATATGCAAGATAATAATATTATACATAATATCAACTATATATATGTAAATATATACATATTCCTCTATGCTCATGTATACATATACATGTATCTATGTATATATCTTATACATATATGTATACATTCGATTGTACAATTAAGCACATTCATATTTACTATCTTATTGATAGGAAATATACGTGTAATGAATATATACAATACATCCATTCCACATGTGCTCACCTTATCGATACAAGCATAGAAATATAGGGAAGAACTCACAAGCTTAGACAAATAAATATCACCTAAGAATCCATTCAATAGTAATCAAAATCTTTACTAATGCAAATACATTATGTTAAGGATGACTTACCAATTCCCAACTCAATGACTAGACCCAACCAATCTATTGTGAGTGTGTGTATAAGCTCAGATAGGTTACCTTACTAGTTACTCGACCAAGATCTTCTCTTGAGTGATACTTCCCCTTCGCTTGGAGGAATGAACCTATCCCTGCATCCACTAACATATGTCCAAGGTAGTCATCTATTCAACAAAATATGCATTACACATAATACATCACATAGTTGGAATATTAATTCAATAATCGTCCATTTCACATATATGCATTTCTTCACATATCCTTAAATGAGATAACATTTATTCATATTAATTATTTTGATAACAAAGTGTAAGAACAATTTATTCATCTTCAAAATTCACATTACATTCACATTTACTCTACATAGTAATAGTAAATAGCAATTACACAATTAGGGTGTAACAGTTTAGAATCATTCTTTGTTATAGAGAAGATAATCAATTGATTGATTACCTAACAAACATAGGAAGAAATCAAAAGTTGGAAAAAGTTTTCTATAAAAAAAGTGATTTAAACTCTCACCAAAAGTTAGTGGATATCATAGCTAGAGAAAGCTAGAAAAAATACTAAATTGGCAAGAAACTATTTCAAAACAGTTGAATATCAAGGGAGTTAACTAAGCATATTTTTCTTCTTCAATATTAGATACATATTTTTGAACAATATCTGAGGGAAATTTATTAGTGATCTATCAAATCAGTTATACGTGTAGGGTGGGGGATGAGTTTGCAGATAGTTTTGAGCAAATATTGACAACAATAAAAATTCATGTAATGCTTCATGTAATCATTTATGATTGCATAGTTTATAAGTGAGTTGAAGATTAAGGAAAATTGTAAGGAAAGCCAAAGTTCGCATGGGAGGGAACAACTTTCACATAATGGATCCGCTAAGAAAAGTGGGATAAGCTATAAAGGATGTAATTATTTAAAAATCTTTGTTTTTACTTGATGCAGGTTCTTATTATATCTTTGTACCAAACTTAAATTATGATCATTTCAGTAATTAAGCCAAGGCATTCAAATATGTGTTGTCTCGTTCCAACCTCAAGCCTTTTCTATTTTGAAATGGCAACAATCATAAATACATGACATTATTCCATTCACTTATTTGCTTACAAGCGTGGAAATAGTGATTAAATTAAGGAAGCTAAGACCATTTACTCAATTTTTTTGGAGATTTCTAGGTGAGGTTGGTGTCTCTCAAGGTTCTGGGTGCAACAGTTTCGGTGTGTGGTGGAGTATTCTCAAAACAGTGAAGAGTGCTATGGAATATTTTCCAAGAAACTATAGTGCTCCTTTTCCTATTCTTCCTTGGAAAGGCCATTTTCAGGTTGCCTTGGATGTGAACATTTGTAGCAAGTTTTCAAGGTGCAATGTCCCAATATATACAAGTGCATAAAATTCATAATAGGTGTAGAAATCTTACATCTGTAGTCTCAGATGTTGACTTTTCCTTCATACCTTGTTACAATTTTTGTATCAAATCTTCTAGATATGCTTCAATGTTTCCATTCGGTGCAAAAAATTACAATGCAAGTGGTGAAAGAAGTGTTTTTAGAAAATAATCCATTGTTAAGGAGTGTTTAGGCCTACGATTTTTGGAGAGGCCAAGGTTATGTCGGTGGGATTTTTCCTAGACATTTTCTTCTTCATAAAATTCCCTATGTTTCAGTCTATGATGCAATTAATCTTTCATTTGACCTGAATAACCCCAGTTTCTTAAATAGGACTTTAAGTTGAAATGTCCATGAAATTGGGGGGATACTGTTACAAGTTTAAAGGAGAAATTCAATGCTATTTCTTCTCTGCTTGCATATGATTGCGTTCAGGGTTCCACACCTACAGTTTCTCCCCAACCTCCAATGGAGAGTCAGAATCCGAGACAACACCCACTTCTAGACATAAACTTGATAGCAAAATCCCAAGTTTCACCTCTGAATCAAAATGAATTTGAAAGGCAAGAGGAGGAGGGTGAAAATTCAATTAAATTATGTCAATAGGAATTATATATATATATAGGCTTCAATGACTTTTATCAAATGAATACTAAAAGATAAAAATATTAAAAGAATTTAAAAATATTATTAGATTAATATAGAAGTGTTGCAATTATTTGATAAATTACTATAATTAAATAATTTTTATATTTGATAATGTGGATGACATACATAAAAAATATTAAATAAAAAGATTTAGCAATAATTTTTTATATTTTTATTCTTATCATTTAAAAAAAAAATGATTTAATAATTTAAAAAAATTGCATAATTATTTTAAATAAAATAAAAAAGAAAGAAAAATAATTAAAATAGACAAAATGTTGATAAGATAGAAAATAAAATTTAAAAAATAAAAAACTAAATTCATAGATTATTTAAAGAAGAGATTTTTTTTTTGAAAATTCATTATGACCAATGTTGTGGAAAAGATTTAGAGTTATTTTTGTACACAACTAGCTAATAATGGCAAAGTGGAATATCAGTAAGTCTCCTCTCTCTTTTAGTATGATAATAATTGAAAATTGTTCTTTTTTATTTTAATTTGATAAGTAGTAATTATAAAAAAAATTAAAGGTAATTAAATAAATTGAACTATAATTTTCTTTTTATAAGATTAATAAATTGATTGAATTGATATTGTGGACATTCAAATCATATCACAAATTAATTAAATTATTAGACACAATTCACTATCTTCTAAATTTTCACAATAAATTAAATTTATTAAATTTATTGTATTTCTCTCTTTCTTCTAAAGGTTGATTAATTTAATTAATCCATCTTTATCTCCCACTCATTAATTTTTCTAAACCATATTAATTAATTAATTAATTAATCATGATTAATAAATTAATTAAATCTACCATAATCATCATGAACATTTTCTCTAATAAAAAATTATTCAAATATCCAAACTTGTAATCATATGACAAGTGTCCCTAATCTCACACATGTGTGAGCATGCACAAGTCACCGTCTTCTTGCACCTCATCTTTGACCAAAATATCTCATTATTTCTCACACATGTGTGAGAACCCCTCATAAATTTTTTAGCTACCCCACACTTTCATGTTTCATCCACATGCCACTCTCATTGATTTCCACTTATCAATCTCATGTTCTTCCCATTGTGTGCTCATGTACATGTGTGAGAAAACCTATACCTCTTCCCCATTCCACATTTCATTATTGCAAGCCTCCATTTTGTGACACTTGTCATAAGGCTAATACTTCAATCTCAACCATCCATCTCACAATACATTTTGGCCTTCCATTTTAGTCACCAAAAATCTATAAATTGGAGCATTGTTTGTTCATTATCAATCAACCAATTTGATCTAAATGTATGTTGTTGAATCATTATCATAATATTCTTTCTATCAAGGTTATCTTGCATTGGAGAGAATTTTGTATTCTAGACATCTAAAGAGAAAATCAAGTAGAGATGGTCACTTCTACTTCACCTATATTAGGAGGTAAAAGAAGTAAAAGGTAAATGTAATTTGTGATTATTGCATTTATATTCTCATTGTTAGAGTCACTCAAGGACTGAAGCCTCTAAGATCACCTACAAAACCAAACAATGAAATTCTATAAGAGAGAAAAAAGAGAGCATGAATTTACAATAAAGTTTGTTAGATAATATTAGATCAAATGTAATCAATATACAATGCACAAGATTGCAATGGAATTGAATGAAATAGTTTACAAATGAGAACCCCTTGCTTATGTATCCAAGGTGAGACAGAGGATTAGACAAGATTATGGCAAGTGTCTTAATCCTATGTCATGAGACAACTAACTCATCAAATATTAAATGACCTAGGAGACAAGTATTAAATACCAAAACGATAAGATAAGATCTAAGTGAAAACTAAGACTTCTAGAAATATTCCTAGGATCTAAGTAAACTTAACATGTAAATAAGACCTATAAGTGAGCTAGATAGGTAAAATACCTATTTACATCAACACCCGACCCTTAATTTCAACTTAAGGATAAGATTATTATGCAAATGATGCAAAGATAGATCTTATCTAATAGGCCATGTTAGGCACCCATGTACAAATACAATCTTTCACAAAAAAGAGAAAACGAGAAAGCCTAGTGGGACAAAACTCCTCTCTAAATGAGATGAAAATAAAATAATCTCTAGATGAAGAATGGGAAGGACAAAACCCCATGCAATAAAAAAAGACCCCCTCATACGAGAGAAGAAGAGAGACCATGCAACCTCCCCTCAATGTAGAGTCTCTTATAATGATAATAGAAACTCAAAATTGAATCCTAAAGATGATCCAACCTCATCAAATAGATTGTAACTGAAGCTCAAGATTCTATGATTGAAGCAATACCTCAAGTGATTGGTCATAATGAAAATTTCTTAATCACTGCTATACCCTCCAAAACTGAAATAAGGAAAGCTGTCTTTTCCTTTGATGGTAACAAAGCTCCTGGACCTGATGGTTTTCCATTATTCTTCTTCCAAGTGTTTTGGGAAATTGTTGAAACGGATGTGGTGAACGCTGTCAAGGAATTCTTTGGATCAAGACGTCTGTTGAAAGAACTGAATGCTACTTTTGTGGTCCTTATTCCAAAAAAACCCGGAGCATCAGAGTTTCAAGCTTTTCGGCCAATCAGCCTGTGTAATTCCATTTACAAAATTATCTCAAAGGTGTTGACCTCAAGAATGCTTTCTGTGCTACCCCAAATTATTGCCCCACAATAGAATGGTTTTTTGCTAGGTAGGTACATTATGGACTCTGTTGTTACTGTTCATGAGAATTTACATTCGTTAATAATGTCAAAAACTAAAGGGTTTATTATTAAACTTGACATTTCTAAAGCCTATGATCGGGTTGATTGGGCCTTCCTGTTTAAAATTATGGATAAGTTTGGTTTTAATAACAGAGTCATTCAGTTGGTGAACCATCTTGTTTCGACAGTAACTTCTGCTGTCATTGTGAATGGATCACCATCAAGGTTTTTTCAGACATCCAGAGGCCTCAAATAGGGAGACCCTATTTCTCCTATTCTTTTTACCATTTTGGCTGAGAGTTTAGGTAGGAATATTAAAAAGCTTATTGATCAAAGATCCCTTATTAGCTTAAGACCTTCTTCTTCTCCTCTTATTTTCTCTCACCAACAATTTGTTGATGATACTATTCTTATGGGAAGATCTACGGTGACTGAAGCTAAGACTTTTAAAAAAATCCTAAATATTTATGAATCTGCTTCTGGGCAAGTTGTCAACAGGGCTAAGAGTTCAATCTTTTTCATCAACACTCTGGAGCATAGACAAGCTAAACTTTCCTGAATTCTTGGATGCCATGTTGAGTCTCTTCCTTCAACTTATCTTGGCTTACCTCTTTGCTCTAAACCTCTGGAATCATTCTGGATTTCTCTGGTTGAAAAATTCAATAAGAAGTTATCAGGATGGAAAGGAGCTATTCTAAGTCAAGCTGGAAAAGTCCAGCTCCTTAAGGCTTCTTTGCAAAATCTTCCTACTTATGCTCTCAGTATATTTAAAATTCCTGCCAAATATGCTGAGGCCATTGAAAAAATTCAGAAAAGGTTTCTTTGGTCTGGAGTTGAGGACAAAAGGAGAATGCCACTTGTTGGTTGGGATTTGGTTTGTAGACCCAAATCAAAGGGGGGCCTGGGTTTAAGGAAAAATAAAGTTTTAAATGTTTCCCTTCTTGCTAAACAGCTTTGGAGAACTCTTACATCAAATGGAGAGTGGCGTGATACCTTAAAAGCAAAATATTTCAATAATTATGAGTCTTTAAATAAAATTTTAAAATCTTCTTCTTTACCTTGTGCGTCTATGTGTTGGAATGATATGGGTAAAGGAAGAAAGCTTTTAGAAATGGGAACTGGATGGCTGATTGGAAATGGAAATTTAGTTAGATTTTGGGAAGACAGATGGCTATTTAAAGATCCTTTAATTAGCATAGAGAGTTATAGTAAATGGATGAATGATTGTAAAAAGGAATTTGGAGTCTTGGTTAAAGATTATTGGAGGAATGGAGGTTGGGTTGATTTGATGACCATCAGTCCGGATCTAGGTCCTATTCAATCGACTTTCAGAGCCCTTAGACCAGCTCAACACCAGGTGGAGGATCTTGTTGTTTGGTTAGATAACCCGTCTAGTATATTTTCAGTTGCCTCTGCCACTTCTTTGTTAGAAAGTCTGAGGGAGCGTCCTCCTTTCTGGGCTAAGGCTTGGATTAATCACTTGACCCCGAAAATCAACATTTTCTACTGGATAATGCTACAGAATAAGATCCTCACTTTGGACAATCTTGGCAAAAGAGGAATTCAATTACCAGATAGGTGTTATATGTGCAAGAATGAAGTCGAGACTGTTAATCATCTTTTTCTCCATTTCCCTTATGTGTCGAATATTTGGGATAAATTATTGGGGCTTCTTGAGGTGGTGTGGGTCTTCCCTGCTTCTGTTGAAGATTTCTTCTTTCAATGGAAAGCTCCTTCAAAAAATCCATTTGTGAGAAAGCTATGGTCTTTCATTTTTCCTTTTGTTTCTTGGAATATTTGGAAAGAAAGGAACAATAGAGTTTTTAGGGATAAAGAGATGACGGAAGGGGACGTGTATGCTAAAATTTTAAGAGCAATAAAAGAAATTTTATCTTTAATTCCTGGAAAAATGTTTGAGAAAGCTATATGGTCTCCCTTTGATGTTGTTACAGCTGAAAAGTGGAATTCAAATTTAAGTGGGACAAAAATTCTTAAATCTGGAGTTTGTGGGAGAGATAATGCTATCTGGTCTATGCCGCCCTTGGGTTGGATTAAAGCCAACTTTGATGGTGCGGCCAAAGGTAACCCTGGTAAAGCTGACAGTGGGGGTGTTTTAAGGGACAACATCGGGGCTTTTATTGCGGCTTTTGCTGTGGACATTGGAATTCAAACTAACCATGTTGCGGAAGCTGTTGGGGCTTTTCATGCTGTACGCCTAGCCATCAAGATCAACACAAAAAATCTGTGGTTGGAGGGCGATTCTTTGAATATAATAAATTGTATTCTTGGGCTTACCCCCCCTCGTGGACCATCAAAAAGTGGATTGAAGACACACAAGCTTTATTAAGAAAATTTGAAAAAGTGAAAGTTTCACACGCCTATAGAGAAGCCAATATGGTGGCGGATTTCTTCTCCAATGAAGGGGTTAAGAAAGGTGGGGAGAACACGTGGAGGAAGAATGACAACCTCCATAATGAAGTGAAAGCGCTAATTTATTATGATTCAGTGCATGGGAGAGAAGGAAATCTTAGTCATAATGAAATGGATAAAGATCTAGTACATCGACTTCATTAGATTTGATGGGACCGATGTCACTTTCTTTTTCAAGAAGAGTCTGCGGCACGCTTTCTGGGTGTTCGACAGAAATTGCCTAAACGGGACCCAAAGCAACTGTTCTAAGTGGTTTTACAGTGGACTGACTATGGGTGGAGAAAGAAAACGTGTGGAGCCAAGAAATTTCCAGGAGCATAGAAAGAATACTAAAGCATGGGAAAGAATTGAAAAGGGAGGTTTAGTCCCTTATATGGAAAAGCTCCATGGTACAGATGAAGAGATGCTGGACTATTTTGTCAAAAATTGGAAAAATGGATAGATCATGTTGTTTGGTAGGAATGTTAAGCTGAGTGAGGACTTAATTGGTGAAATAATAGGTCTCTTGACTAAGGGTGTTAAATTCTACCGTGATCGACATTTCTCTGATGAAGCAGTTATCAAGTTTCCCAAAAAAGATAAGGAGAAAGTGAAGATGGTCAAGGTTGCTAACAGTTACTTTGATGTGGAGTCCATCAAATCTATTTGGAGGAAAGTTTTAAGAGTCATCATGGAATATATTACGGTTGATGGACGCTTTACTAGAGCCTATGGTTACCACTTTGCCATTTTGAATCATTTCCGTCATAAGGTTCGTATATCTTTTCCTTTCTATTTATTTTCCTCTTTAAAGAATTGTCTCGATGATGTGGAAAGAAACCCTAGGAGGAATGCTATTATCCACCCTGGTCTTGTTAGGCTCATTTTTGAGCATTTTCAAAATCTTCCTGCACTACCTAAAACTATAGATATTGAAGAGCTGGATGATGAGGAAACTGAAAGTAGTAAGGAAATTGAGCCCCGGGCCCCCCCTGCTTGTGCTCTTGTTGGCCTTGATACCTTTGCTCCCTTGTCTTTGTCCGGTCGGAAAAATCTTAAGGATCCTGCCCCACTGTCTTATCCTAAACGACATCCGCTACATGAGGACCCTAGTCCGGATTTGGCTTCTCTGCATTGTCTTAATCCCCAGCCGTCTCCTGGGTGCCCCACTCCGGGTTTGTCCCCTGGTGTTAAGGGTAACCCTGTTATGAAACTTGTTTCGTACTCTAGAAATTCTATGGAGATCATATCTGAGAAACCCTTGGTTAGTAAGGAATCGGCCCCTAATGCCCATGCTTATGAACAAGCTGGGAATGACCATTTTGAAACCCCTATTTAGGATGAAATTAATTCAGCCCTGAAAATGCTCAAGCCTGAGGATATGGTTAGTGTTGCGGAAAAAAGTACAGAGGGTATTTTTACCGTTCTCAAATGGACCCAGAAAGAAGTTTGTGATTTGAAAGGCCGTGTTACTGTTCTCAACAATAAGGTTATGGAACTGGAGCAGAAGATCAGTTGGGACAGAAGAGATAATGATGAACAGGAAATTCCTTTACCAAGGAAAAGACAACAACTACAGGAGGATAGACTGACAAGTATTGAATGTAATATGTCCAAGATTGGACAAAACATAAGGGCCACTATTGCAAACAACCACAAAATTGCTAGGCATAATACAATCATCATAAATGCGATGGTGGAAAAGCTTGAAAAAATTCAAAAGGGTTCGCTGGTGGTGGATTTGGATGCGAATAGAGGCGGCAGTAAATCGGCCGGTGAAGGTATTTCGACTCGTACTAGAGCAAACATAAAGAGGAAAACCCCGACTTCTTCACACACGGTTCAAATCCTTAAGCAGGGGTTACAGGATATGCAGAATGTTGAAAAAGAAGCTGAGGAATTACTAAAGAATCTGGAGTAATGTGGTGTTTGGTTTTCTGGTTTTTTTGGGTGGTCCTTTTTTTGGACCCTGCTGTCTTTTGTTGTTGTTGTTCCTTTTTTGGGACAGTTGTTCGGTTATTGGTACTTTTTATGCTTATCCTTTGTTTGTTTGAACTTCGTGGTTTCAGGTCCCTGTAAAACCTGCTTTTTTCCTTTTCAAAAATAGTCCTCACCTTAGGAAGAAACAAAAAAGAGATGGTGTGTAGGATTTCCTCCCATTCTTAAAAGGAAGATATAGGAAGAAGGATGATGTGTGATATCTCTGAACTATGCTCAAGTGTCTCCATGTTGATGCCGAAAGATGACACACTCCAAACATGCATTCTAGGAGACACTACAAAAGATGATAATCCAAAATTTAGTAGATATGAATATAGAACACAATCCAAAGAAAAATATATCTCCTCTAAAGACAAAGAAGCCTCCTCCATATTATGTCCAAAAGTATCTACACTCATGTCAAAACGTGAAGAGTGATCATATAGAGAATGAATAAGAGGGTTAGAGTGTTCCATCACAACAACTAAAGAAGAATAATCTGGATCAAAGAGAAGATGTATATAATCAATAGGGTCTCCAAAATTTAAAATGTGGGGTTCAATAAATCAACCAACAATATCTATCAAGTACTCAGCCCAAGTAGATATATTTGGAAGACAATGTATATCCTACTACATTGAATCATAAGAGGACAAAATTGTGACAAAAAAAGCATCATAAAATGCAACAGAAGATGGAGGAGATGAAATGCAACACTAAAGAACAAGATCTAATGTGAGAACACCCAAGTTAAAGTAGCCAAAAGTATCTTTAAAATAATAGTCCACATTATAAGTTTGATCAACAACTAAAGGATCAAAGCTTCCACCAAAATAAATTTCTACAAACGTGTATAATTGAGATGCATGATCAACCATCCCAGTAGAAATAATCTCTCTATTCTCCAAGTCTCTAATGATAATTGAATTAGGAGTGAAGTCCACAATCCTCCCTACTCCACCATGGATAATTTGATAAGTGGAAAGAATATTTTTTGAAAAATGAGGTACACACAAAACATCATTGAAAGTGCCCTCCCGAATATCAATAGATCCATTCCCAATTACATTCATGTATGTGTTATTTTTTATTAAAATAGGTGACATAGCATAAGTCTTAAAAGAAAAGAATATAGATTGTTAATATGCCATATGGTGAGATGCTCCTAAATCTAGAATCTATCTCCTTGATCTAAGAATTGTAGAAGCATAAAGATATTTTCTTTTATTACCTAATGTAGTAACTATATCAACACGGCCTTTATCCTTATTAGACCGTTTTGATGAATAATAAGATGAATTAGACATTTTGGAAGGTAGATCAATGTGATTCTTTTTAATATGTTTCAATTTATCAATATCCTTCTTATAACAATATTTTTCATCATTTCCAAGCTTCTTACAATATGAACAAGTAGGAATCTCCTTCTTAGATTATTTATCTTTGGAAGAGGATTTATTTTATGCTTGATCTTAATGTAGATTTGTATTTAATTTTTTCTATTTCTTATTAGAATGCTTTGACTCTTTCACCTAATTAACAAACAATGCTTAAGATTTATATGACTTTTTGAAACCCATAGAAAGAATCTTTTATTTCTCATGTGTTAACATCTTAGAAAAATATACAAATGAAGGTGTAGTATATATATAAAACCCATAGTTAACCTATGAGTATGAAAGCTATAAACAAAAGTTGCATAATGAGGAGCAAGTTTGTTCAATGCATTATAGACCAACTAAATTTCTTTTTTGTAAATTCCACATGCTTTACATTGCTCTCTTAGACCATTTACCTTAGCGATGTAGTCTCAGTGGATGCTGTAAAAGTTCTTAGGATCAAGGATAATTAGTTCACTATCAATTTGGTATCCTTTTACTTCATCTATAGTGTCATACAATGTTTTCATTTTTTTCCAAGCTTCATGAGAATCCTTAAATGATTCAATTTAAAACAATAGATTTTGAGAAATTAAGATATGAAGATATCCAAGATCGTTACTATGTCCAATCATTCATTTTATCTTCTTATCATAATCTTTAGGTTCAAGTAGATTATTCTCAACATATAAAGAGTTACCTTGATTAATTAGAGCACTCTATTCATTTTTATGTCAACTTGAATATTTATATGATGTTAGAAAAGGATCCTTAGAATGATCCATGGAAAACAAGAGCACTAGAAACTAGATCAAAAGAATTCAATAAAGAATCCCCCCAAAATTATGATTTGATACTTTTTATGTAGTGTGATTACAATGTTAAAAAATTTTTTTAGATTTTACAATGCCAAGATGGACCAAACATGGAAAATACAATAATATCTCATAATGAGATCCTCAAAATAAAATTACACCATCCCCATATGATCTAAATTGAAAATGAAGCCTTTCCAAAATGATGCATTTTCTCCAGGTGTCAGTATATCCAAGTGATAATCTCTAATGCAAGGGTATGTGTAGGATCATCATGGAAAAAATAGGCCCTTAAGTAGCAAAAAATTTAGAAAAAACAGAGTTAGGAAACTTGACGTAAAAATTTGAATAAGTGTCATGCCTAAAATTTTCACAAGAAAAAAAAAAACCCAACAATTTTTTTTTGTAAAAGCCATACATTATGCTACTTAACCACTCCTGGTATTTTAGGGGTACACTAACCATGATATACATTGGGTTAAAGGGGAGTTAGTACAATTAGTCCTACAAACAATTTTAACTTTTATTAAGCGGCCATCAATTAATTGGTATACAATTGATACAATATTGTTATCATTAAGTTAAAACAACAAGCAAAGATTACACTATCCTTTGACTTACCCATTAATATTACTATTATCCTCCTTATTGACTTTATGTCCATTATTCATTAGTTACTTGCTAATGGATTTATGATTAAACCTAGATATCAATTTTGTTATTAAAGCAATAATATGACCATAATTAAATTGATAATAATAAACATTAAAATTAAACACTATCTTTGTTAGACTTCATTAAATAGTAATATTGACAATAGATAATAGACTCAATCATGATTTAAAATTAAAACGATGGTAATAATGTTTAAACTCCACTACTATTAATCATATTATTATCATTAAATAAAGCAACAAAAATACTATTAACCTCAATATTAATACAAATATTATTTAAATTCCCAATCAATCCTTACTCATCATTTAATGGAATCATTAATTTAACCAATAGTCCTAAATACTTTTTTTTTTTATAATATATCACCTCAAAATTTAAGTTATATAGGATATCTATAATTTACAAGTTAATTACTAAATCTTCATTCTACTTTCTCATTTATTATTATTATTATTATTATTAACTTAATTATTTAAAATTATACACCTGCTCTATCAAATAAATTTAAAAGCTATAAAATTAAGAAATAAGGATTACAAATATATTTTAATTTTGTCTTTCTTACATAATCTCTATTCTATTTCCTCACAAATTTAATTACTAAATATCCATTGTGTTTACTCCTAAAGTGAATTACTAAATCTTTATTTTATTTACTCATAAAAATTACAAAATCTTCATTTTATTTATTCATAAAAATTACTAAATCTTTATTTTATTTACTCATAACAATTACTAAATCTTTATTTTATTTACTCATAACAATTACTAAATCTTTATTCTATTTACTAATAAGGTCAATTACAAAATCTTTATTTTATTGACCCATGAAGTTACTAAACCTCCATTTTATTTACCAAGGTAAAATTAAGAAATAAATATAATTTAATTCTTTTACATATACATATTATCTTTGAAACTGAAATATTAATAGCACTACTTCATTCACCGTTTAATCTAATAACAATTATTGAAGTTGAATGAGAAACCATTGGTGCTGGCCAAATATAATAGATTTACCATTTTATTAAATTCAAGAATATATGCTTTATCATTTTTACCCAATAGTATTGATATTTATATCATACTGCTGTGCTTCAAGATAATGAAAATTATTGCAGGATACTTCCATTTTAATCAATAATATTGATATTTATACATATTGTGCTTCAAGAAAATGATATCGATTTACGCACATGGTTTATTGAATGAACTTAAATTATTGTTCTGCGTACAACATTGCTGCTCACAGAGTTGTCTCCCTACTCAAGTAGTTGTTGATATCAATGCCAGTACGTAATTCAAATTGACCAAGCATTTACTAATGAATTTAAGTCCAAATTCCTTAATATCGTGTATATATTTTATTTATTTATTTGCCCATTATTTATTGAGTTTTAATTTCGTTTGAAGTCCATTTTGAAAAAAAAAAATGAGAGGAGCCCAACTTTGATAGGGGCCAGACTGGCAAGGACATAAGGGCGAATGACAAGAGAGCTCGAGCAGACTTCAGGAGGCATAGGAAGATAGCACAGGTGGATGAAAATGGCAGCAACCCCTTTGAGAATTCGTCCAAGTTAGAAGGCGTTTACATCAGGAGTTGCATAGCTGCAGTAGTTTCTATTTTCTTTTGTATGGAGATTTTCATTTATTTTATTTTTTTTCTATTGGGTGGTGTAGATCTAAGAGACCCTTCTTTCCTTTTTACTCAGCTATGTCTGCAACTCATTGTATGCACACACCCAAATTTTTGGTTCATTTATTTATTGTTTGTAGGTAAGGAAATTTTGCAGAAGAAACCCTCTAATACAAAATTTGAAAGGGGTCCCTGATGAAAAGAAGAGCCAACTGTACCGTAAAAAAAGAAAGAATTTTGCTTATTGAAAATTATGTGTATATTTTTATTGTTATTTTTATTTTTATATAGACAGAGGGTTTTATCCATTTATGTATATACTCTGTTTATCCACAGGCAACTATATGTTATTCCAGCGAATATAAATCAAAATTTTTTAAAAGTTATTTTTGATTTCAATTTTTGTTTGAAATATATGTTTGCTTATAATATATATATTTACTTCTTCACTTATTTATCTATTTTTTTTTTTTTTTTTTAAAATTTCATACTCTTGCAAAACTAATCACTTAAACATCATATCTATTTACAAGCATAAATATATGCTTATATACTTCTTCCCATATTTTAAAACTATTATTTTTATTTAATGCAGCATATTGTTCATATATATGCATAGCACAGTAACTACTCCTATTTTCATGTTGCAGGAAACGGAAACTACTATTTTTATTTGATAAATATTTAATTTATTTTGCTATAGATACATTTTTTTTTATATATATATCAAAATTTTAAACTTAAAAGCAAATTACTATTCTATTAGCAACAATTTTTATTTAAAAACATATTGTTGTTTTATCTATCAGTAGGCTGCAATAAAATATATATATAAGGAAATATCATATTTTATATATTATATATTTTCTTAAATATATATTCATTTAATATATAATGTATATATTATTAAAAAGAATGAAACATTTAGAAAATATATACACATATAATAATATTGTGATATTAAAAATATTTATTGAGTCAAAAGAATATTTTAACTATTTCTTTTGCATATTTATAAATTGTTTATTTAGACTCACAATAAGGGTTTTGGAGGGCTATAAGGAAAGTCATTTTTTTTATTTTTTTGCATGCTTTATCCCTAAGCTTATACTTATTTCCTTGTTTTATTTTCATTAATATTTTGTAGAGAAGAGACAAATATCCTCGAGAGAATTAAAATGAACTTATAATAAAACCAATATTTTCATTTGTGCAACTTTAATTGGATGTCTCTCTTTCGTAATATGCATCTTAAATAAACATATTTATCCCTTTATACATCATCTTAAAAGAAAGCTTTCCCCTTTGTTCCAAGTTACTAAATATCTATCTACCTTGTGTAGCTAATAGATTCAAAATTTCATTCAAAGACAAACCTAAGAATACAATAGTATCCAAGCCAAGGAAAAGAACTTTCCCTTTTTCAATAAACCAAATATCTTTAATTCAAAATGACTTGGATTTCCATCTTCAAAATATCAATATGGGACTTCAAAGAATAATCAACTAACACATCTTTCTCTATTTCATGGTTATTTTCATTTTTAACAAGATACAAAAGTCCACACATTAAGCTTGCATTACTACATTAATAACTATGCAATAAATGATTTAAATGATTTACAAGCCAATGAATAAACCTTGCTCTTAATGATCTTTCATTTCACAATAAGGCACTTGTCATCAATATTGCAACAATATATAAGAATACAATGGATAAAACACAAAAGAATGAGGCTTGCTCACCACCCTACCTTAATGGCGTCATGGAGCCTCGTGGGCTCTAGCCATACCCCCGAGCAAGAAATACATTATACACCATTGTAATTCAATGGTGAGAGCTTAGTGCTATAACAAGC
Source organism: Sequoia sempervirens (assembly GCA_007258455.2). Taxonomy (NCBI): domain Eukaryota; kingdom Viridiplantae; phylum Streptophyta; class Pinopsida; order Cupressales; family Cupressaceae; genus Sequoia; species Sequoia sempervirens. The sequence continues at coordinate 114,325,808 of VDFB02049217.1, read as the reverse complement.
TTGCTCATTATACAACACATTACTCTAATATATCCCTTAAACAATCTTACTTATGATTCAATGCATAGATCAAGCTATCTCTACCAATACTAAGAATAAGAAATGGAAAAAGACTTATCTCTCTACAAGCTGCTTTCCTTTGAACTCCTATTCTTCCATCCTTGACTCTCTCCTTCTTTTCTTCACTTCACAAGTTCTCCAAAAGGAGAAGTGGGCAATGCCCAAATCTTCCCTCTTCTTGAGATATATAGGAATCCTCCAAACCTACACTCTTTCCCACAAGTGCTCACACATGTGTGAGTCTTGTGCCAATTCCAAGAACTTTTGGGGAGTGGGAAGTTGAGAGTGACAAGTCACTTTTCCCAAGCCCCAACACTTTTTGAATTCGTCACATTCATGAATGTGGACTTTTGAGGGGTCTTTTCACACTCCAAGGACAAGTTCACATGTCAAAAAGGTTCCAAACCCATAGGTATAGGTCCTAGGGGTCTATTCTTGTTCAAAAACCAAGGAAATTGACTCAATAATCCCTTTTTAAAACCCACAAAAGAATCCATACGAGTTTTGATCTTGACCAAGGGTTCCAACCCCAACCAAACTCACATCACATGACCTACAATTGGATTCTACTCAAACATAATCAACCAATCAATAATAAAACCTCAAACCCTTCTAAGTCAAATAGGGCTACACTTAGAACTTCCCAAAGATGTATCTGATTTGATTCCAATATTTATCCATCCTCCTATTTGCATATTTGATTCCTTAGCCCTCCAATACATTTACTCTACTTGCTTTTAGCTCTCGGATGGAGATAAATTTATATCCTCAACAAGAAGTCTTTTGATTTGCACTTGATGGTTATCCCTTCTCATGCTAGCACCATTATCTTCTCGACCTTTAATGTTAATCCCACATCGACTCATTTAATTTCCTGCACAACATAATCAAGCATAGTTAGACATATTAATAAACAACATTAATTGTAAATCGAATCTTTGTAACTTTATTCATGAATCATTTACATAGCTAATTACACTTCCAATGTAATACGACACAACAATTATCTTATTTCAGATTCATCTTATAAGTTCAAATCTCATACAATAATTCTCATGCACATACATCTTCATTAAGTAAAATAATAGTGATATAACATAACATAAAACTATAAGGTTACTGTTAGACAATTCATAACGCTTGCAATATATCTAACCATCTATTTAGGAGGAATATATAACACTTTAAGATTGTATTAGTCACATGCAAAGAGAGGCCTTACAATAAGTTATCTATATTATTTCAAAAATATGTAAGAATGGAATATATAGAAAATTGAATGTAATTTATAAACTACTAGGTTTATTTAAAAAATAAATCTATTTGTTGAAAATTTGAAATTTCAATGCAGTAGTATTTATATTTCAGGGAAAAAATAAGGTGTCTATCTGACCACCCTAACCATAATACAATGATAATATTTTTTTATAAGATTTTATATATAAGTAGAGGACTCATGTCCCGTTGATGCATATTTTTTTTGTAATTTTTTTTCAAGTAAATCATTAATTATTAATTTTTTATTATAAATTTTAAAAAATAAAAAAAACTCGTATGTCTAACCACCTTAACTTGGTCAAAACTTCATGAAATTCAATTTTTCTTTTTTTAATCCTATAGTATGTGAAGCATAAATGTGCCACATGTTTTATATTAAAAAAATGTGATACCATTTGAAAGCTATAGATGTTTTTCAATCAACCTATCAATCAATACTTTAGTTGTAATTCAAATAGAAAATGAATAATAATTATTTATTAAATTCAAAGTAAGCATAATTTATATTGGTGGAAAGCTGATAATCTCCTTTAAAAACCCTTTTTGTTTCATCAATTTTGGGTTAAAAAAAATCGTTAGCCACATACCCATCATATCGCCACTTTTAAATAAAAGATACCTAGGGTTGAATATAGAAATTTACATGGATATCTAAACGTAGATCTTCTCAATACCTTTCCAATGTTATAAAAATCACAAAAATTCGATAAATTGGGAAAAAAATTATGAGCTTAGAGTTTCAAAAAGTAAAATCTAACTTCAATCAACAATAAAATTCACTTAAGGAATTTTTTTTTAAAATGGCTTGCACCACTATGAAGTGATTAGAACTAGATTTCCCTCATGATCTCGTTTGTAAAATTTTGATACCTTGATAGAAAGTTATGGAATTTTGAAAAAAAATCCCTATTAGGGCTTGGGGGGTAAAAAATAAGGCACTTGGATGCTTCAATCACTAGTGACCCATGTGATTGTTAGGCTGCATAGTTTTTTTTTTAATTATCACTCCCTAAAAATGTTGTAGTAGTTTGAGGGGGGTGGGTAGAGTTGCACCGCTTGGGAATTAAGCCTCTTGCTAGGGTGAACCATGGGGGTTTAAACCTTGTGACCATGGGCTTAAAAGAAAAATACTAGTGATCAAATAATATTTTTAAATTAATAAAAATTGTCATACTGCAACAATGTGATGTCAACATGACAAAGGTAGTACATTGGTGCAAAAGTGATGTAATGAATATTCCCTAAAAAATGCCAAATATTTATATTATGTTGTTGATGTTTGTGTCAAAAGATCTAATGTCAGTGATGGTATGCTCACATACAAATATTTATAATTTATGGGTTGTATAGGCTGTCGATTGCAATATTTTGACAAAACCCTCAAAATTGCTCATTTTTTTTTGCCCAAATATCAAGTGTTTTATATGAAAATAGGGTTTTTAGGGCCTTTTGGACTCAATCAAGAGGTCCATTCTCCCAATGTACACCCAACCAAAACTAAAATCTAAATCTACCTCAAATTTGTAAAGGATATTTGAAGTTTTGAAGCTTTGATACCATGTTAGGGTCACTCAAGGACTCAAGCCTCCAAGATCACCTACAAAACCAAAAAACAACAATCTACAAGAGAGAAAAACAAGAGCATAAATTTACAATAATGGATGCAAGATAATATTAGATCAAATGTGATCAATATGCAATGCACAAGACTGTAATATGCAATGCACAAGATTGTAATGGAATAAAATGCAATGAATTACAAAAGATAACCCCTTGATTATATAGCCAAGGTCAAAAATAGGATTAGTAAAGATTATGACAAGTGTCTTAATCCTATGTCATGAGGCAAATAATTCACCAACTATTAAATGACCTAAGAAACAAGTATTAAATTCCAAAAAGATGAGATGCAATCTAATTGAAAACAAAAACTTCTAGAAATATTCCTAAGAACTAACTAACTTAACATGTAAATGAGACCTATAAATGAACTAGATAGGTAAAATACCTATTTACACCAACACTAATTTTCATATTTTACCATTTTTATCATCTTTAGATATCATTATTCAAACCATATATATTGAATTAAGTGATTTGAACTAAGTTTATTAGAAATTATAGTTATCTATAGAGGAGTTGGATTAATATATTTAAATTAATTTTATTAGGAAAGTGTAAATAAAATAATCTCATATTTATATATTATTACAAAATATTTTAGTAGTTAGAGTGTTTAATTATTGGGATATATACTAACTTGAAATGGTATAAATATATTAAATAGATGAATATGTATTTAAATTAATATTAATTATTCATATAATAAATAAATAAAATTCAAATACATATTCATCTATTTAATATATTTATAAAATAATAAATAATAAATAAATAAAGAAAATTCAGTTTATAAGTCTTAATTTATGGTACATGTTTAGATAATTAATTTAGTTTATAATATTCATTTAGAAAATAATAAATAAAGAAAATTCAGTTTATAAGTCTTAATTTATGGGCCATGCTTAGATAATTATTATATTTAGATTTTAATATTTTAATTGATAACTTTTGGTGAAGACCATGACATTGGCACATCATTTTACAAAAATCTATTAATAAGAATTTACAGGTTAAAAATTTATGACAAAACTAATGTCAATTATTGTTACTCATAAATTTACTGTGTATCATATCTTTAATTTATGTCCCCTTGTTCACGTTTCTCGTTTATATGGCCTTCACTAAATCATTTTATTCCTTTGTCGTGGGTTTCACTAAGTTTCTAACCTTGTCAAGAGTTTGCATAGTTGTGAAACTTAATTTTTTGGCACTCTTTATTTGTTGATTAGGTCGTCGGGTTCTTGTTTTCCCTAACCTTCTGATAACCTGATTGTTACATGTTGTAGCATCAAGTATGTAGTCGTTGAGTTGTGAATTCTGAAAACTTTGTAACTTCTGATTTTAAGTTGTCAAGTTTTCGTTCGTCATGACAAGGTGATTAGATGCTTGTTCCGTGGGGTGCGATACATCATCCTTTCATTTAATAAAATGTATGGTACTATCGGGAGACATCTTATTGAGGCTTCTACAAGGCATGCAAACCTTAGGGTTTTCATTACTACAAAATTAAACAAAGTGTCGTATTAATTCCGCACCAATTGCACGTCTTGTCATTTTATATGGCTTAATGGTGGTGAGAATTCATTTGTTAAAGCCTTACCTTTACTTCTACCTATTGCTATTATTTCTTCAGGAATTCAAGCATCTCATTAGGCATAGTGAGCTCATGCAGTATGAAATTGAAAATTGTTGGCTCGGTGTGAGGGATATAGAGCTAGGACTTTCTAAATTGGAAAAGTTTTGGGCACATCTCGATAGTAAAGAAAAGTCTGTTGTAGATGTGAAGGTGTTCGAAAGTGGACTAGCTCATGTCAGAGGATTTCCAGAAGTAGTATTGAGTGTTGACATAATTGTTGCATGTGTGAGAAGGTACATTCCTGAAACCTTGGAAATCAAGGCTTCAAAGGGGACCATTGTAGCTAAAAATTTTCCCGAAGTCATTTCTTAGGCATTAGGAATTCTAGAAAAGATGCCAGTGAAGGAGATGTCTGTGGTAGCAGCTAATGAATATTTCAGGGTTAATGAAGTCTGGTGTAAAAATTCTATGGCCAAAGGGTGGTTAAAATCATAGAAGAAAGGTAAGTCTCAATTTCCTAGTAAACTTAAAAGAACACATTTTAAAGCGGAAATTGTTGTCACTGTTGCTTTACTTCATCATATTGTTGGAAATGTAGTGTCCCTCCAGTCTAGACATACTGTTTAGTTTGATTTTGCTTGTTAGATGCTTAGCTCATTTTGATACTATGTTGTTTCATTTCAGAATTGATTCTGGATACTATGTTGTTTTGATTTTTGTGGATGATACATTGACATCCTGGTTATTTGGTTATGTTGGTTCGATGATACTGTGATAGTTTCATTCATGATATAGCTTATTGGTTATAATTATTGCTTATGTTATCATGTTGATATGATTGTATATGATTGATCTTGCTCGTTTGTGTCGGTGGATAAGACAGTGTAGCATTACTCTTTCATGAGTACCTTGCTACACTGCAATTCTTATTCACGGTGTGTTTTCTAACATGAGATTTTATATATACATGTTTTTAACCATGATGTTTTCTTGCAGACACAGGTACCGGGTAACAGCTCCACCTGCTTGTCAGGTCTGAGTGTACCCTAATCCATTATAAATATGTTGTCGGAGGTATTGACAGGTCCTTTTAAACCATTGTTCGTTTTTGAACGAGTATCTTTGTGTTTCCCCGTGTAGCCCAGTTTGTTTTGTCATGTTTAAATATATATTGTTTTGTGTTTGCGTATTTAATATTGCTTTTATTAAATGTTTAATAATGTTTATGCCAACGTTTGTGATTTAATTTATTAAGTTAAATTAAATATGTTGTTGAATTTATCAGTGAAAGTTAATTCCTTGCAATGTTTTTAATTAAAATAATATTATTGTTGTTTTAATTGTGCAAATTGAATTGTGTGAAATAGATATTTTTAAAACAAGATATTTTTGATGAGATAAAAATCTCTGATTGTCAGTTAAAGGTCTGTTATGATATTTTGAAGAATTAGTTGAACTAAATGAGTTATTTACAATGTAAATTGATTTGCCAGCTAAGTTTGGTGATTGAAAGTGGAATTGCATGAATTTATATCTTTTGGATTTTGGGAAAATTGTGCATTCACGGGAAGATTTCTTACGGCAGCAGTTTTTTAGCAGCTTTGATTTACGGCAATTGTTTTCAGAAGAATTTTTCTTTAAAATTTTGTTCACAAGCGTGTTTTGAAGTTGGCTTGATTGGAATTTCACTGTCGAAGTCTGGGAAATTGATAGAGGAATCAGCAAAAGGTTTTAAGTGCGTTTCCGCCAATTTTCAGAATTATCAGGTTTTCTTCTTTTTAAGGTTTTTTGTAAAATTTCATCTTTGAATGTTGGAAAGATTAATGATGTGTCAAACCTGCAAATTAAATAGAAAATTGTTAGATTCTGCAATCAAATGAAATAGAAAATACATAAAACAAATGGTGCTATAATCCTAGGAATTATAATATATTTATATATTCAGAAATAGATCTTAAGTCTCTGTTATTTGAACACAGATCTATTGAAAATTTTAGTTTTGAAAACTAATTTACTGTCAAGTTATAAAATTTTCCCCATATTATCATTTGTAATCTGATATGTAATCGTAAAAGAAATAATTACTCTTAGAGCAAAAAGATGTAATTTTTGATTTGGTCTTAAATCTTTTGACAAAATTTAGAATACTTCTTTTATCAAGAAAATCCTGAACTGTAACATTCTATGTGTAAAAGATAAATCATGAATAGAAAATTTTGAACACACAGATTTCCATTTCTTTATTTTTCACTTAAATTCTTTGAGAATCATTTAATACTTCTTTGAATGTTCTGTCATTTCTATTTCAGACCTCCAGTCTTATAGTTTTTTTTTCCGCCTTCTAAATCCCAAACTCTGTAGGTGGCATTAGAAGTTTCTATGCAATCTGGGAGGCGTTGCTTAATTTTCCTGTAGATTAATTACAAATTTCTTGTTTTAATATCATAGTTCAATAAAATTCTGTATTATAAACTTTAAGTATATCCTGTATTTTATAATCTTTAGCATATACCACGTTTTACTCCCTTCACCAGCGCAATTAGCAGGGAAAACAAACTGCTTACAGGGATTTGGTAGATTCCTTTATTTCCTTAACTTACCATAGTATCTATCCTTATTCTGGCACGAATGAAACTTATCACTGTCTGGAAGTTTTGTAAACAAATTAGAGTTGTTTTTCTGCATGGCGTGATTTCCTCTGGTTTCGGTTATACTAGATTGAAATCTTATCCAAGATTCAAGTTGTGTGATGACCGTTTCCCTTAAGGTTGTGCGTATTTCTCTTTTAGTGCTGTGCGTATTCCTCTTTTAAATATCTATACTAGACAATTGAAAAAATGTTATTTCTTAGGCATCAGATGTAATCCGCAATTCTTTGTGTCTATGTGTTTTTGAGTTTGGAGAATTTATTATGATAGGCGTTAAAACCGTCCTTAGTTATAGAGGGTAAATATTAGAGCAGATCTTTATTTATGGTGTAGACGCCATGTAACGGCGCGAGTTTATGTCTATAATTGGATATGAGTAAATTGCATGAGACCACCTTGTGTTTTCTACGTCTTACTTTCTCTAATATTCCTGTGTAATTTATTACCGCACCCTCCTATTCTCTTCTGTCCATGATTTATATTATAGCTTTGCTTTCTGCTATGAGAGACCATTACTATTGCATGTATTTGTAATTAGACTCTCTCCTACATTTATCTCATGTGTTGATAGAATGGTGTCCCTGTTAATACGCAAGTTGTGTTAAATATTTTGAAACTGATACTTTGTCTTTATTATTTCTTCCACACGCTTTAATCTTGCTACTTCAATTTTATATTGATTCAGTGAATTAAGGGACAGTATAATGATCTTATAAATTATGCATGTTATCTATTAGTGAAAAGGGGCGTAATGATAGTTATTAAAAAAAACTCTCTCTATCTTCAGTTTAAATTCGTCCCTGCTTTAAATAGGAGTGGCAGTTAATTTATTGTAACTTATGTTAACACTTTTAGCAGAGGAAATATATATATATATATATATATATGTGTTTGAACATAGTGCTAAAAGAAAATCTTAAAATCAGAAAGTCATAAATCTATTAAGTGTAAGTTATGTGAGAGTCTTTGTATGCAGAAAATACACATGGCAGTAACTTTAGTTTGAGTTATTTTTGTTTCTTTTCCTTTAAGACTAGGAAAGTGAAAATCACTATAACGAGTTTATTAATATCTGTACTGTGTTACTTTATTGTAATGTTTATTTTATTTGGGGGTATGGCATTGAATGCGTACTTGTTGAAGTTATGAGACTTTGTAAACTGAAGTATAATTCTCGTTGAAAATGTAATTCTTTATGTATCTAAATTTTACGTTTGGTGGCTACCCCTAAATTGGTTTTATGTTGAGTCATGAATATAGAGAGAGTGGCTTGCATTAGGGGCCAAAATCCTATAGTGATTGTCTGGGTAACCTAACGTAGGTGTGTTAATTAAGTGATAACCTCACTAATATTTTAGGGGTTGGGTAGTTCTAAACACTAAATCAGATAATGGTATGCCTCGCCTACTTCTTAATGCTCGTTTAGGTTGAGAAAAGGCTGAGAAGGCCTAGAATGGCAAGTCGCCATCTTGTCCTCTTGAAAGATGTATCGACACCGGATAGGTCTGCATAGGGGCCGGGAATCGGTAGAGACTACCAGGGTAACTCTTGGTGAGGCCTGGTAGTCTAGGAAGATTCACCAGGGTAACCTATCCCGACAATGCGATGACACTCTCTTATCTATATCATGATGGTGTTTCCTTTGTTGAGAATTCTATTTAATGTTACTTGATACTAAGATTATATCTGTTTTGATTTGTAAACATTATGTCGTATTGTGAATTGTAAACCCTATAAATGTGATGTTATGTCTGCTTTGTTTGTGGACCTGTCAGTATCTCCTAGCACGGAGGGAGTGGACCTTTGGGTTCCACGTGGTCGGGAGGAAACCGTGCTCTATCTTCCTTGTAATTTCTTGCAGATGATCCTAAGCTTGCAGCAATTTCCAGTTACTACTTTGTTCATGACTATTGATGCAGAGCTTGTTCGTGGATTATGTACCAGATATAAGATGAACACTATATGTTTTGTAAACTTACCTCTTGTATAAGAGTGTACTGAGTGTGTCACCTTTGATGTATGGAGATTCTTTGAAATCTCGCTTTATGTAAAATAGACATTTGGGATATTTCAATTGTATATAGTTTAATAAATTGGATCTTTCATAAAATCAAATTTGTACTTTTATTGATGATCAATGTATTGAGTCTAATTATTAAATTTATGTAACAACGTCTTAGATACTTTATAACATATGTATAAACAAATTAAAAAAAAAATCTGTTAACTTTGTATTTGCTCTTTGTTATAATGTAACTAAGTCGGGGCATTACAGATTGGTATCAGAGCCAAGTTCTAACACTGGGTGCTCTGTTTAAATGAGCCCATTAGGTTGTTTAGTACGTTAGACTTGGTTGTTGTGTTTTCCATTTGCTTTTTTTTTCATATAACAAGACTTGTCTTGGTTTGTGTGTAGGATCATGCCTAGGCGTCATGTTAGGCATCGTGGTCGAGGCCGTGGTGGTGGTTGTGGGCCAAACCGCCAGGTTACTCCCCCTCTGAGCCCTCATCAGAGTGATCAGGCAGAACATTTGGGTCCGCAGTTGGATCAGGGTAATGAGGCACAGATTCCAGAACAATCAGGGGTAGAGGGATCACAGTTACGCCCTTTACTTGAGGAGGTGCTAGCTCGACTTGGACCTAGACAGGAAGTGGAACAGGAAGTGAATAGAGAACGTGATAGATCTCCAAGGAGAGTTGATGATTTAGTGTAGCAGGATGCCATTATTGCAGGTCACATGCTAGATTTGTTGAGGGAACGCCCTCCTACATTTGATGGATCTGGTGGTGGTTTAGAGGCAGAGACTTGGTTGCTTGATTTGGGACGATGCTTTGCAATGCATCCTTATGGCAGCAATACTCGTGCCCGTTGCGCCATAATGCATCTTAGAGGCTTTGCCTCTACTTGGTGGGGATTGGAGGATCAGAAGCTCCATTTAGAGATTGGTGCAGTCTCATGGGATATGTTCCAAGAGAGATTCAAAGCACGTTTCTTGTCCGAGCATTGGAGGCAGCGACGTGCAGATGAGTTTCACGATCTTTGTCAGATGGCTATGTCTGTGGAACAGTTTGAGTGCAGGTTTTATGAGCTCAAGCAATATGCAGGGATTGTGGATGATGAGATAATGTTGGTGCAGCACTTCATCAGGGGTTTAAACGCCCGTATTAGTGGTGGAGTCAGAGTCTTCGAGCTGAAGACTATGGAGGTTGCTGTGGAGAAGGCACGGATAGTGGAAGAGAACCTTGCTATGGCTTTGGGTGGACACACTAGAGTACAGATAGGCAGTGCTCCTGTTTCAAGTTTTGGTCAACGTAGTGGTCAGTTTCAGACAGGTGGTTCCTCTAGGAATCAATAGGCACCCACTAAGGGTGGACAACAACAATAATGCAGTCAACAAAAGAATAAAAATCCACAGTTCCAACAAAGTAATAATTCTCAATCAGGAAGAAACCACAATTGGTGGCGCAATAAGTGCAATCAGCAGAACCAGCCAATTCAGAGTGCTCAGTCAATAGTGAGTCGAGGTAGTTATCAGCAATCCAATGCACCTTTGGGTGGCAGAGGATTTGGTAGAGGCACTGGATGTTTCTCGTGTGGACAGCAGGGACATATTGCTAGGCAATGTCCTATGTGAGGTACGCCAGGTTATGGACAGCGACCAGCAGCTTCAGAGCCGACAGTTGGTGATGTGGGTCGTACTCATACAGTGTTTGTTGCAGTAAATAACCGCCAAGCGGATCATCAGAACACAGTGGTTGAATCTTCAGGTCAGTTACAAGGTATTGATGTTAATATTCTTTTTGATTCTGGTGCTACAGATTCTTTTATTTCACCTTCTATAGTTGAGCGTGGTGGACTTGTGGCCGTAAAGCAAGGCGATAGGTGGCAGGTGGAATTTGCTTTTGGGGCTAAAGTAGCAGTTGAATCCCTCGTTCGCAATTATAGACTTAGGATTGGATCATTGACTACATCTGTAGATCTTCGAGTCACACCTTTAGGGTCATATGATATTGTTTTGGGAATGGATTGGTTAGGAACTCATCATGCAGTGATTGACTGTCGTCAGAAGACAGTACGTTGCATTAATGATGATGGTACTGAGGTTGAGATTGTTGGTGTTTAGAGACCCATCTCTTTGCGGATAATTTCTGCTATGCAGTTGAAGAGGTGCCTTCGTCAGGGATGTCAGTTGTTTGCGACAACGGTGAGTGATTTGGATTCTGGTGAAAGTCAAGAGATATCACTTGATGATCACCCTATTCCTAGGGAATTCGCTGATGTTTTTCCTAGTGATATTCCTGGTATGCCACCGAAGCGTGACATAGATTTTAGAGTTGATTTAGTTCCTGGAGTAGAACCCATCTCTCGTGCTCCATATAGAATGACTACACAGGACCTGGAGGAGCTTCGTATTCAGTTGGAGGAACTCTTGTCAAAGGGTTTTATTCATCTGAGTGTTTCCCCTTGGGGAGCACCTGTTATCTTCATGAAGAAGAAGGATGGATCTCTCAGATTGTGCATTGACTATCATCAATTGAATAAGGTAATGATTAAGAACAAGTATCCATTACCCAGAATTGACGACCTTTTTGATCAGATCAAAGGAGCACTGTATTCTCTAAGATTGATTTGAAATCTAGTTACCATCAGTTGTGAATTGCAAAAGCTGATATTCATAAAATGGCTTTCCGAACTTGATACGGGCACTACGAGTTCATAGTAGTACCGTTTGGGTTAACGAATGCACCTTCGGTATTCATGAGTCTGATGAATGGTGTGTTTCGCACCTATCTTGATCGATTTGTTCTCGTGTTTCTCGATGATATTTTGATTTATTCGAGAAATATGCAGGAACATGAAGAGCATTTTAGACAAGTTCTACAGTGTTTGAGGGAGAACCAATTGTTTGGAAATTTGAAGAAATGTGAATTCTTCCAAACTGAGGTGAAATACCTTGGACATGTGATTTCTGGAGAGGGAATAGCTGTGGATCCTGCAAAGATTCAAGCCATCATTGATTGGCCCGTACCTAAAAATGTTTCTGAGGTTCGTAGTTTCATGCGTCTTGCTGGTTATTACAGACGATTTGTTCAGGGGTTTTCTAGGATTGGACATCCCATTACTTCTCTTCAGAGGAAAGGGAAGAAATTTATTTGGACAGATCAATGTCAATTGGCTTTTCAGATACTTAAGGATAAGCTGACTAGTGCACCTATCTTAGCAGTTCCTGATCCTGCTAAGGATTTTGTTGTTTGCACGAATGCTTCATTGGAAGGTTTAGGAGTTGTATTAATCTAGGATGGACGAGTGATTGCTTATGAGTCTCGCAAACTCAAGGATCATGAACAAAATTACCCCACACATGATTTAGATCTCGCTGTAGTTGTTCATGCTCTAGTTCGTTGGAGACATTTCTTGTTAGGGCATCGTTTTGAACTTCATTGTGATCATCGCAGTCTGCAATATATATTTACACAGCCTAATCTGAATGCTAGGCAAAGACGGTGGATGGAGTTCCTTTGCGAATATGATTTTGAGGTGATTTATGTTCAGGGTAAGGAGAATGTAGTGGCAGACGCCCTTAGTCAGCGAAGACATGAAATTTCAGTTGTGACACTTGGAGTTGAGTTGAGGAGTCAGATATTGGCCGCTCTTCCTTCTGATAGATTATATCAGGAAGTGAAGATGGAAATTGATTAAGATAGACCCTTGGAGGGAAGTTTTTCAGGATATGCTATTGAGTTAGATGGTTTGTTGTGACATTTGGGTTGTATTTATGTACCACCTACTGAGAATCTTCGCTCTCTTATTTTGACAGAGGCACATCGAGCTCCATACTCAGCTCATCCTGGTGTTAAGAAGATGCATGCAGATCTTTGGCAGTTATATTTTTGGCCTGGTATGAAGCATGACATTGCTGATTTTGTATCAAGATGCCTTGAATGCCAGAGAGTCAAGGTAGAGCATCAACATCCCGCTGGTTTGTTACAGCCACATCTCATTCCTGAGTGGAAATGGGATGTAATATCAATGGATTTTATTATTGGATTACCTACGTCATTACGTCGACATGATGCCATCATGGTTACTGTTGACAGATTGACAAAGGTAGCTCATTTTTCACGAGTTCAATCATCTTACAATGCTTCCTCTGTGGCTAGAATTTTCATGGAGGATGTAGTACGATTGCATGGGATTCCACATAGAATCATTTCAGATAGGGATCCTATATTTACATCAGCTTTATGGACATCATTACAACATGCTTTAGGTACGCAGTTGAATTTCAGTTCTGCCTATCATCCTGAGACTAATGGTCAGACAGAGAGAGTCAATCAGATTCTCGAAGATATGCTTAGAATGTATGTGATGGATCGACAGTCTCATTGGGAGGACTATTTATACTTAGTGGAATTCGCCTATAACAATGGTTATCAGAGTTCCATACGTATGCCTCCATTTCAGGCACTTTATGGACATCCTTTTCGTACACCATTAAGTTGGGATCGACTTGAGGATAGAGTTCTACTCGGTCCTGAGATGCTTCGTGATATGGAGCAACAGGTAGATCGTATTAGAGAGCACTTGGTAGCAGCAAAGGATAGACAGAAGAAGTATGCCGATGCGCATAGGGTGGATAGACAGTTCTCAGTTGGTGACAGGGTTTTTCTTTGAGTTCGTCCGCGTAAGAGTCCAATCTGTTATGGAAAAGGCTCTAAGCTTCCACCTCATTTTGTGGGACCATTCGAGATTCTTGAGAGGATTCATCCTATGGCGTATCGACTTGCTTTACCACCCAGTCTATCACGCATTCATGATGTCTTTCATGTATCTGTTCTTTGACCTTATCATCCTGACATTTCACATGTACTCAATTGGAATGCATTACATGTAATGGACGGGCAGTTGGCTTTGGAGCCCGTGGGAATTCTTCAGTGTTGGAGGCTCACCCTTAGGGGTTGAGACATTGATCAGGTGAGGGTCCAATGGGATCCTAGCGATGAGGCATCAACTACTTGGGAGGATGTGACACGTATGCATGAGCTTTATCCATATTTGTTTGCAGGCTTCTAGGAGTAAGCCTTATCCTAGGGGGGGAGGATGTAGTGTCCCTCCAGTCTAGACATACTGTTTAGTTTGATTCTGCTTGTTAGATGCTTAGTTCATTGTGATACTATGTTGTTTCATTTCAGAATTGATTCTGGATACTATGTTGTTTTGATTTTTGTGGATGATACATTGACATCCTGGTTATTTGGTTATGTTGGTTCGATGATACTGTGATAGTTTCATTCATGATATAGCTTATTGGTTATAATTATTGCTTATGTTATCATGTTGATATGATTGTATATGATTGATCTTGCTCGTTTGTGTCGGTGGATAAGACAGTGTAGCATTACTCTTTCGTGAGTACCCTGCAACGCTGCATATCTTATTCACGGTGTGTTTTCTAATGAGATTTTATATATACATGTTTTTAACCATGATGTTTTCCTACAGACACAGGTACCGGGTAACAGCTCCACTTGCTTGTCAGGTCTGAGTGTACCCTAATCCATTATAAATATGTTGTTGGAGGTATTGACAGGTCCTTTTAAACCATCATTCGTTTTTGAACGAGTATCTTTGTGTTTCCCCGTGTAGCCCAGTTTGTTTTGTCATGTTTAAATATATATTGTTTTGTGTTTGCGTATTTAATATTGCTTTTATTAAATGTTTAATACTGTTTATGCCAACGTTTGTGATTTAATTTATTAAGTTAAATTAAATATGTTGTTGAATTTATCAGTGAAAGTTAATTCCTTGCAATGTTTTTAATTAAAATAATATTATTGTTGTTTTAATTGTGCAAATTGAATTGTGTGAAATAGATATTTTTAAAACAAGATATTTTCGATGAGATAAAAATCTCTGATTGTCAGTTAAAGGTCTGTTATGATATTTTGAAGAATTAGTTGAACTAAATGAGTTATTTACAATGTAAATTGATTTGCCAGTTAAGTTTGGTGATTGAAAGTGGAATTGCATGAATTTATATCTTTTGGATTTTGGGAAAATTGTGCATTCACGGGAAGATTTCTTACGGCAGCAGTTTTTTAGCAGCTTTGATTTACGACAATTGTTTTCAGAAGAATTTTTCTTTAAAATTTTGTTCACAAGTGTGTTTTGAAGTTGGCTTGATTGGAATTTCACTGTCAAGTCTGGGAAATTGATAGAGGAATCAGCAAAAGGTTTTAAGTGCGTTTCAGTGGATTTTCAGAATTATCAGGTTTTCTTCTTTTTAAGGTTTTTTGTAAAATTTCATCTTTGAATGTTGGAAAGATTAATGATGTGTCAAACTTGCAAATTAAACAGAAAATTGTTAGATTCTGCAATCAAATGAAATAGAAAATACAGAAAACTAATGGTGCTATAATCCTAGGAATTATAATATATTTATATATTCGAAAATAGATCTTAAGTCTCCGTTATTTGAACACAGATCTATTGAAAATTTTAGTTTTGAAAACTAATTTACTTTCAAGTTGTAAAATTTTCTCCATATTATCATTTGTAATCTGATATGTAATCGTAAAAGAAATAATTACTCTTAGAGCGAAAAGATGTAATTTTTGATTTGGTCTTAAATCTTTTGACAAAATTTAGAATACTTCTTTTATCAAGCAAATCCCGAACTGTAACATTCTGTGTGTAAAAGATAAATCATGAATAGAAAATTTTGAACACACGGATTTCTGTTTCTTTATTTTTCACTTAAATTCTTTGAGAATCATTTAATACTTCTTTGAATGTTCTGTCATTTCTATTTCAGACCTCCAGTCTTATAGTTTTTTTTTCCGCCTTCTAAATCCCAAACTCTATAGGTGGCGTTAGAAGTTTCTATACAATCTGGGAGGCGTTGGTTAATTTTCCTGTAGATTAATTACAAATTTCTTGTTTTAATATCACAGTTCAATAAAATTTTGTATTGTAAACTTTAAGTATATCCTGTAGTTTATAATCTTTAGCATATACCACGTTTTACTCCCTTCACCAGCGCAATTAGCAGGGAAAACAAACTGCTTACAGGGATTTGGCAGATTCCTTTATTTCCTTAACTTACCATAGTATCTATCCTTATTCTGGAACGAATGAAACTTATCACTGTCTGGAAGTTTTGTAAACAAATTAGAGTTGTTTTTCTGCATGGCGTGATTTCCTCTGGTTTCGGTTATGCTAGATTGAAATCTTATCCAAGATTCAAGTTGTGTGATGATCGTTTCCCTTAAGGCTGTGCGTATTTCTCTTTTAGTGATGTGCATATTCCCCTTTTAAATATCTATACTAGATGATTGAAACAATGTTATTTCTTAGGCATCAGATGTAATCCGCAATTCTTTGTGTCTATGTGTTTTTGAGTTTGGAGAATTTATTATGATAGGCGTTAAAATTGTCCTTAGTTATAGAGGGTAAATATTAGAGAAGATCTTTATTTATGGTGTAGACTCCGTGCAACGGCGTGAGTTTCTGTCTGTAATTGGATATGAGTAAATTACATGAGACCACCTTGTGTTTTCTACGTCTTACTTTCTCTAATATTCCTGTGTAATTTATTACCACGCCCTCCTATTCTCTTCTATCCATGATCTATATTATAGCTTTGTTTTCTGCTATGAGAGACCATTACTATTGCATGTATTTGTAATTAAACTCTCTCCTACATTTATCTCATGCGTTGATAGCATGGTGTTCCTGTTAATACGCAAGTTGTGTTAAATATTCTGAAACTGATACTTTGTCTTTATTATTTCTTCCACACGCTTTAATCTTGCTACTTCAATTTTATATTGATTCAGTGAATTAAGGGACAGTAAAATGATCTTATAAATTATGCATGTTATCTGTTAGTGAAAAGGGGCGTAATGATAGTTATTAAAAAAAAACTCTCTCTATCTTCAGTTTAAATTCGTCCCTGCTTTAAATAGGAGTGGCAGTTAATTTATTGTAACTTATGTTAACACTTTTAGTAGAGGAAATATATATATATGTGTTTGAACATAGTACTAAAAGAAAATCTTAAAATCAGAAAGTCATAAATCTATTAAGTGTAAGTTAAGTGAGAGTCTTTGTACGCAGAAAATACACATGGCAGTTATTTTTGTTTGAGTTATTTTTGTTTCTTTTCCTTTAAGAATAGGAAAGTGAAAATCACTATAATGAGTTTATTAATCTCTATACTATGTTACTCTATTGTAATGTTTATTTTATTTGGGGGTATAGCATTGAATGCGTACTTGTTGAAGTTATGAGACTTTGTAAATTGAAGTATAATTCTCATTGAAAATGTAATTCTTTATGTATCCGAATTTTACGTTTGGTGGCTACCCCTAAATTGGTTTTATGTTGAGTCATGATATAGAGAGAGTGGCTTACATTAGGGGCCGAAATCCTATAGTGATTTTCTGGGTAACCTAACATAGGTGTGTTAATTAAGCCATAACCTAACTAATATTTTAGGGGTTGGGTAGTTCTAAACACTAAATCAGATAATGGTATGTCTCGCCTACTTCTTAATGCTCGTTTAGGTTGAGAAAAGGCTGAGAAGGCCTGGAATGGGAAGTCGCCATCTTGTCCTCTTGAAAGATGTATCGACACCGCATAGGTCTGCATAGGGGCCGGGAATCGGTAGAGACTACCAGGGTAACTCTTGGTGAGGGCTGGTAGTCTAGGAAGATTCACCAGGGTAACCTATCCCGACAATGCGATGACACTCTCTTAGTCTATATCATGATGGTGTTTCCTTTGTTGAGAATTCTATTTAATGTTACTTGATACTGAGATTATATCTGTTTTGATTTGTAAACGTTATGTCGTATTTTGAATTGCAAACCCCGTAAACGTGATGTTCTGTCTGCTTTGTTTGTGGACCTGTCAGTATCTCCTAGCATGGAGGGAGTGGACCTTTGGGTTCCACGTTGTCGGGAGGAAACCATGCTCTATCTTCCTTGTAATTTCTTGCAGATGATCCTAAGCTTGCAGCAGTTTCCAGTTACTACTTTGTTCGTGACTGTTGATGCAGAGCTTGTTCGTGGATTATGTACCAGATATTAGATGAACACTATATGTTTTGTAAACTTACCTCTTGTATAAGAGTGTACTGATTGTATGACCTTTGATGTATGGAGATTCTTTGAAATCTCGCTTTATGTAAAATAGACATTTGGGATATTTCAATTGTATATAGTTTAATAAATTGGATCTTTCATAAAATCAAATTTGTACTTTTATTGATGATCAATGTATTGAGTCTAATTATTAAATTTATGTAACGTCTTAGATACTTTATAAGATATGTATAAACAATAAAAAAAAATATTCTGTTAACTTTGTATTTTCTCTTTGTTATAATGTAACTAAGTCGGGGCGTTACAGGAAATGCACAAGTTGAATTATTTGAAGATTGGGTGTGTCAGTTCATTTTAGTTATTTGTGATGATGATGTGTTTATCGATTGGGCCAAAATAATTTGCTTTCACTTGCATGAGAAATTAGTTAATTTTCAGAAGACTTCTACCTTTCATTTGTGTTCTTGCTTGATATATATTATTTCTAGTCAGAGATCCTACTGGCCAGGGTTGAAACCACAAGTGCCACGAAGTTCTGGCATGCCCGTGTATAAATGTTATCTGCGGTTTACTAGGCAGGTTGGGATGGGAGAATATTGTCTTGTTAATGATGCCTTTTTAATGGAAGCTGTGAGAAAATTTGATGGAAACCCTAAAATGCATTTTTCCCTTGAGTCAAAATCTATGGTGTCGAAGTTTGGAAGTTTTTATATCCAATTTGATAGATTTTCTTATTTTAGGATTAGAAGTTATGAAAAGGCTCCACTTAAATTGCCTAAGTATCTTAAGGATTTGTTGGTATTTTTGGAGGTTTGTAGACTAATGACCATAGTAAACAAAATATATGAATATGGGAAAGTGAGGGTATGTCTTCCCATTAGTGAATCCTTCTTTCGCTTGCAAAAGTAATCAGATGGCTAAGAGTGTTGAAAGGATTCTCAAAGAATACAATCTCTAGTACTTGTTTGTAAGAGCTAACTTTGATAGCAAGGGCTTTGTGAAAAGAAATCTATATACTTCTAGTTCATATCAACATCAACCTTCAATTGAGGATTTCAGGGAGGATTGTGCTAATGAAAATGAAGTTTTTAGAAGAGATCATATGAGGTTAACCCTTGAGAAGATACAAACCTTTCATCTCTCTTTCCAAACTCCTGAAAATGTGTCTAAAGATTCGATGATTGTTGATCCTAAATATGATAATTTTCCTGATAAACCACATCCTAGAGTTGACTAGGGTTGACTAGGATAAAGATGAAGTTTTATATATGAGTAAATGAGCTGAACCCGTACTCAAAAGGACTCACAATTGGCTAGAGGGTAAGTGGCGTAAGGTTGCTTGTTTTGTCCATGAACCAAAATCATCCCAAAAAAATGAAGGATCAAGTCAAGTAATCCTTGGAGGTACATCATTGGCAAAGATAGTCATCAAGTCTTCTAGTGCCAATTTGCAATCTGGGGTTGATGGTGAAAAGCCAGAGAAATCAATTAAATCAAAATCAATATGCAAACAAGACAACACATCCACCCCTAATCTTAAAAATAAAAATGTCAAAACAAAACCTGTGTTTGAAGATTCAAAGAGAATCTTTAGGCATATTGTTGAAGATATTATCTTTCCACCCTTGTCTGAAGAATCTTCTCCTCCTATAGAAAATATATCAATTATTCCTAGTGAATCCAGAGAAGTTGTTCAAAGTGATAAAGCTCCCAGTCTGATAGAAAACTTTCAAGTATGGCTGAGGAAAGCGGTAGAAAAGAAGAGGAAATAAACTCCTATGACATCCATTAGAGTAGATACAGTGACAAAATTACTCCAATATTCCTCAAGGCCCAAGACAGCCTAGAAAATGTCAAGAATTTTGAATGATGTTGTCTCTGGTAATCAAGTATTAGAAATTGCAGAACCTTTAAAGGATGTGGATGATTATAAGATAACTACATATGATTATAAAATCATACATGTTGACATGGGTCCCCAAACACTTGAAGGTGATTTATATCATTCTAGTTATTGAGTTAATTCTTTAGCCAAGCATGTCAAAGAAGAAAGGAAAGAAAGGGTAAAATTGCTATCTCATATTTTGGATTTCAAAAACTTTATCTCTTCTAATGTTTCTCCCTCTTTTTTTTTTTTCTTTTGAGGCTTCTAGTTCCCAAGAAAGAATTATTGATGAGTCCACTATATAGTTGATTTAAGAAAAATATGAATTTTTCCAAGGCCGTTGATGAGTGGATTGAAGAATTGTCTCAGGAAATTGGTTTTTTATTAGTAAATCTATGATCTCCCAAACTCACATTGTTGATAGAAGAAAGTGATTAATAGTAGAACTACAACAGGTTAAGAAGGATCAAACCAGTCTGTATGTGCTTTCTAAAGAAATGAAAGAGTTAGTTTCCATGGATTGATTGAATTTGGTAAATGAACAGATTGTTAGTGATCCAAAGGAATTAGATCCTTCGTGGCTTGATTCACTTAAATGGAAACTAAACATATATGATGATTTGGTAAACGAAATTACCAAAGTGTTGGAGAAGTATTTAGAAATGTTAGGAGAAATCAAAGGGAATTTTCATGATTTTTATGTGTAGATAATAGATGATTTTGATGAGAAAATTCTACATACAAAAGAAATCTGCTAAAAATTCAAAGAAGTTTTCAATAGAGAAGTAGCAGACCCTGCTACAATGACTAAAGAATCTTTCTCAAGGCTTGGGAGGTTGGAACTTTATCTCAAAACTTTTAAAGCTGAAGTAGAAATGAGGTTTGACACACTGAATGAGTCTAAAGTTGCTCTAAGAAAATGGAGAACTGGGCTTCATATCACATTGACACTAGGCAGCAGGAAGATTTTTGCAATCATTACCAGGTACAAGGAATACAAAGACAAAATGAAGATACAGGAGAATTTGTTGTGACAAGAAGAGAATGAAGAGCTAGAAGCTGATGAAGTTGAAGCAGTTGGAAATGATGCATAGTTTATTTTTAGCATTTTCGAATACTTTCTTTATAGTCAACATTTTTAAGTTAATGACTTCTTTTAGTTTTTGGTACGGTTACTTTCAAGAAACTGTTACCAAAGACATTGGCTATGTTTAAATATTGATTCGACTAATGTGGTTAGGATATTTTGGGAAAAAATTTATTTACTCATTAGAACAAACTCTATTATTTTGGCTATTATTTGTTATTTTGATACAAAATACATTGGTGAAGTTCATGCTTGTGTAATCTTTGAGTTGTGTTGTATGGATTTATTCTGTTTATACTAAATGTTTGCTAGTGTGATATCTATTATTGGGATGACAGATGATATGTATATTTTGTTATATTTTTGTGGTGTTACTATGTGTGAATAAGGATTTTATGGTGATAGTAGTTTAGTTGTTATCTTTCCTCAAAAATTTTATTTCTATTTGCATGAAATTGATAAATACCTTTAAAGCTTTCTGGTTAAAATACCCTTCCTTTATTTTCTTTCTAGTGAAAAGCATACTAGTTTAAAAATCATTCATTGAATATTAGATAAAGGTAGTTGCCACCTTTTAAAATAAGTAGAGAATCAGTTTTGAAGTTTGTAATGTTGTAATGTCACTGATTCAATTGTGGTTACATTTATCACCTTTTATGGGCGTATGCATATAGAGTTAGTTGATAAATTTGTTAACTAACATATTTTTGGAAACTCTGCTGGGGAGTGATTCAGAAAGATATTTCATATAATGAGTTGCTCTATAGTTAATAATGGTTCTTCTAGGGCGTAATGCTCTTGTCCTTTAGCCTAACGTAGATTGGTTAATTGGAGATCAATAAGATATAATCACCAGTCTCAGGTTACTTACTTGGAAACAAAGAAGAACCAATTATCAATATCACCAAGTTAGTGAAGTGTTAGAAGAAGAGGAAGAACTTGGAGATATCATTGGAGAAAATGCTTTGCATTTTGAGAATGCACAAGAGATTGTGTTTGTAGAGAATATTCCCCGTCCAATCAAAAGAGTAAGGGCCCTCGCCACACAAGCCCCTAGAAACCAAGTTCATAATAGGCGAAATCCACCTCGAAATAATTAATAAGTTAAAGTTGGTGACTTTGTTAGTCTATCAGTATCCTATCTGAAATCTAGCTTCAAAAAGATATACAAGGGGAGATAATAAAAAAGAAATTATAGATGATCATTTTGAGTTTCTAGGGACAATTGATTTCTCATATTTTCCACCTACCCAGAAAGTTAAGAGTATCAATAGACCATCTTATCCTCCTCTTCCAAAATCTACCATATCTGGGGTCTAGAAGATATCTTTCCAAAGCCTTATTTTGTGTGGTACTACCCTCCTACTCAAGTAAATTTTCCTTTATCTCCTCCAGTGATTGCTCAACTGGTTCCATGGGGGGCTGTGATAGGTCCCTTAGCTTTTGGAGCAGGTGTGCAACTACATGATTTGTCTAGAGGTTCAGGAAAAATCATACCTAAGTTTACTGGTGATGGGAAAGTCTCTCTTGATGAGCATATAAAGGATTTCTTCACAACTTCTTCTATTCTTGTAATACAACATTAGGATGTTGCTATGAGGCTCTTTGCAGAATCTTTGACAGATGCTGCTACTAACTGGTTTTATTCCCTTCCAAATATTGCTATTGATAGTTGAGCTACTTTGAGAACAAGGTTCGAGAATAGATTTAAGTCTATAGAAGATGATGAGGTTTTGGTCGCTCAATTAGGTTCCATGAAGAATGAAGTTCAGGAGTCTATGAGAGATATTGTAGCCAAATTTGATAAGTTACATAACAAAATTTTTGCTAATATGAGACCTGGTGCATAACTGTTGAAAGCAATGTTTATAAATACTCTCTCAACATATGTGAGTTTCACTATTAAAAGAGGTGTTGATGTTGCAACTACTCAAGCTAGGGCCATATCAATAGAGGATGATTTTATTATTTCTAGAAAATGGAGGAAGGAATTACAAACTGGGAGATCGTCACTAGTGAATTTTATAGACCCTGTCATCCAGAGAATGGCTAATGATATAATTACACTCAAGAGATAGATGCTTGAGGGTTCTTTCTAGATACCTTATCAAGATATGTCAAGGAATTATCAAACAGTTCCTAAAAAACCCCATTATTGAATGCTCCTCATTGAAGATTGGCAATTGAAGGTCCTCCTCATTTGAATAAAGGAAATCACTATAATTTTCATTTAACTTCAGATCATGATGGAGCTACCTATTTTGAAATGATTAGATTCATGCAAATGCTTTCTACCAATGAACATGTAGTGGAACCGCATGTAGAAGAATCTAGTTCATCCAATGATGTTAGCATGAATTTCTTTGAATTTGTATCAGAAGTAAAAGATGAAGAAGACGTTTATGTCAGTGTTGATGATCCTAATTATGTTGTTTCTACTAGAGCACATGCTGAAGCTAACCAAGGTGGTTCATCTTTGGTTCCAAAGTATATTTTGACCAAGCAGAAAAGATAAGAACACATGACTCCTCAGAATGTGCCAGAGGAGATACCATCTTCTTCATTTTCTAAAAATATCCCTTCTAGTTCATTTGATATAGTTGAGTCTTGTAAGAATACCGAAATCTAGATTTCATAGGTTGAATATTTGAGGCTCAATCCCTCTGAATTAGATAGGCTGGTTAGATATGTTAAGCAGAAGTCCTCATCACCTCATTGCAATGATCAAACCTCTAATGAAAAAGAACTTTGTCTTGAAAATCAAGTTTTTTCCAATGTTGTCGATAAACCTTCAAGTTCACAAAACCCATTCATGAAACTAAAACCTTTTTATATATCATTGTATATTGTTGGTTTCAGATTAAGCAATTGTATTATTGATTCTGAAGCTTCTGAAAATGTAATGCCTACTCAGATAGCTAAAGCTTTAGGGTTGTCTTATACTCCCTCTCAAGGAAAGTGTTATTCCATGGATGGGTCACCGGTCCCTATCATAGGTCAAATTGAAGATGCCCAAGTAGCTTTGGTTTCCTTTCCCAAAAAGAGATTAAAATTGACCATATTGGTCATTGATATTCCAACTAGTTATGGTATGCTTTTGAGCAGAATTTTTTGTAAAGAATTAGGTGGAGAAATACAAATGGATTGGTCTCATGCCTTGATACCTATAGAGGGAAATAAGATACGGTTGAATCCCAAACCCAAAGAAAAATTCACTATTTTAAAGTTAGGAGATCCAAGGGTAGACATTTTGTTTGTTGAAAGAGGACCAAGAACTTACATGCACACTTCTAATCATAGAGAAGTTCTAGATCCTATTAATCCTAATTTAATCAATGAATTGTGGGCATTAGAGTTTGATGGAAGTTGTGCTAATATAGGGTCAGGTGTTGGTGTAGTTTTGATCTCCCCTGATGGTTATAAATTTCCTTTTTCTTTCAAACTAGAATTTTCTAATACTAATAATACAGTCGAGTATGAAGCTCTATTGCTTGGCCTAATTGTAGCTAAATAAAAAGGTAACAAATAGTTGAGGGTTGTGGGAGATGCAAAATTGGTGGTGAAATAGGTGAGGAAAATTTACAATGTGAAGAATAATCATCTTAAACACTATAGGAATAGAGTTTGGGATTGTATAGAACATTTTGATGCCTTTTCTATAGAGTTTTTTCCAAGAGAGAAAAACACTAGGGCTGATTCGTTAGCAGTCTCAACGTCATTACTATTGCCTCATCTAAATTTCAAAGAGGAGTCATATCAAATTAAAATTGTATATAGACCTAGTGTTCCTGATAATGTCAATCATTGGCAACTCTTTAATGATGATCAACAAATTATTGAGTTTTTGGAGAAGGCTGAAGCTTTTGCTCACATTTATTTTGAAGGAAGTGATAATAAAAGTGGAGATGTTTTAGAAGGTGATGTCACTGTCTCTAATGAAAAAGAGGCAAAGATTATTTAGTTAAAGGGAAATAAAATTCCTAAAGGGTTAGTGTCTCTAGAATATTTATTGGGCAGACATGATCAATATTTGAAACAAAAAAATAAGGTCTCAATTGAGACATTTTCCAAATATGACAAAGTAAATATCAGTACAAATGATGATCCTAAGATCATTTTAATTGGGAAATGTTGTTCCCAGGAGGAGAGACGAAGATTGATTTCCTTGTTAATGCGTTATAAAGATGTCTTTGCATGTTGTTATGCAGATTTTAAAAAGTTTAGAAATGGTGAATTTTAGCA
Organism: Sequoia sempervirens; assembly: GCA_007258455.2. Lineage (NCBI taxonomy): Eukaryota > Viridiplantae > Streptophyta > Pinopsida > Cupressales > Cupressaceae > Sequoia > Sequoia sempervirens. The sequence goes on along the minus strand of VDFB02049217.1, from coordinate 114,300,300 downwards.
TCATATTCTACTAAAACTTGGTACCACACCTTACTGACAGAAACAACGAACTAATAATCCTAAAGAAAAATGGAGAAATAAGGATATGTGTTGATTTTAGGAACCTAAATCAAGCATCCCTGAAGGATAATTATTCGCTGCCTGTGATGCATCATATTCTACAAAAAAAATGTTGGTTCTAAAATGATGTCTATGCTTGATGGTTTCTTAGGGTACAACCAGGTAGAAGTAGCTCTAGAAGATCAACATAAGACATCTTTCACCATGCCTATTGGTTTTTTTGCTTATAAGAGAGTGCCATTTGGACTTATCAATGTCGAGGACACTTTTCAAAGGGCTATGGATCTATCCTTTGGAGACCTCAAAAATAAAATCATAGTGATCTATCTGGACAACCTAATAGTTTTTTCTAAGAAAAGAACCAATCATTTACATGATTTGGAAATTGTATTATAGCGTTGTAGAGAAGAAGGCATATCTTTCAATCCTAATAAGTCTATCTTTGTTGTAATTAAGGGAAAAAATTTAGGTCACATTGTTTCAAAAGATGGAATTAAAATAGATCTAGAAAGAGTGAAAGCAATCATGTAGTTGGGGCTACCTGCTAACAAAGATGATATCAGATCTTTCTTTGGTCAAGTGAATTTTCTTAGGAGGTTCGCTCCTGATTTTGCTGAACTAACTAAGCCCATTTTTGATATGATGAAATATCAACTCGTGTTTAAGTGGAGTAACGAAGGAAAGCAATATTTTGCAAACATTAAAATAATAATTGTAAATGCTCCTACCTTGGTAAACCCTGATTTTTCTAAGAATTTCATTATAGATAGTTATGCCTTTGAGGACACTTTGTCAACTATCTTGTTACAAAAAGAATGAACAAGGTATTGAAGCTCCTATCTCTTTTGTGAGTATCCTCTAAAGAAATATGAAGTATTCACCGCTTGAAAAACATGCATATGATGTTGTGAAGGCACTCAAGAACTTCAGGTTTTATATTATGCATTCACATACTTCTATTTTTGTCTTTGAAACTGTCGTGAAGAGCATTCTTACTCAATAGGATGTTGGATGCAACAAGAGAGGATCATGGATAGCTCAGATTCAAGAATATGACCTAGATATTAAGCCCACTAACTTGGTGAGAGGAAAAGGTCTAGATAAAATGATTATTGACAATAAATCTAATGAAGTAGAAGATTTACCATTGGTGTTATTCACAAACACAACAGATAGCTGGTTTTTTGATATTTCCTATTTCCTAACTTATGGTGACTGTCCATCACACTTGTCAACAAAAGAAAAGAGAAATTTGAAGCTTAAGGTGAACAAGTATGTACTTTGGGAAGGAAACCTATATAAAAAGGTGTGGATGGAACTTTTTTGAGATGTGTTGATGAAGAGCAGCAGAAGAAAATGTTGGAGGTATTTCATAGCGAGGCATGTGGTGGGAATTTTTTAGCTTCTGTGTCAACTTTTGAAATCCCACGACATAGATTTTATTGTCCAGGAATGTTTAAGGATGCCTATAACTAGGTGTCAAAATGTGAAAAGTGTTTAAAGTTCATTGGTAGGCCCCAACTGGCTACTCTACCTTTGAGACCTATTGTAATTGACAAACCTTTTCAACAATGGGGTCTGGATTTTATTGGATTGACTAGTCCTAGTTCTAGTGTAGGACATACACACATACTAACTACCACAGATTATTTCACCAAGTGGGTGGAAGCTATCCCAGTGAAGAGTACTACTACTGAAGTTGTGTAACTTTCTGAAGGAGAATATTCTAGTAAGATTTGGAGTCCCAAAGAAAATTGTTACTGATAATGCTAGTTCATTTTCCTCTACCAAAATCACTCTTTTCTGCTATGACTATGGTATCAGCCTTGCTCATTCATCTGATTGTTATCCTCAAGGAAATGGACAAACCGATTCAAGCAATAAGAACTTAATCTCCATTATTAAGAAGTTGGTTGATGAAAATCAAAGAAGGTGGAATAAGAAGTTATATGATGCATTATGGGCTAATAGAATTACATACAAAAGAGCTATTGGAATGTCCCCCTTCCAATTAGTATATGGCAGTGATAGTACTCTACCCACATCATTGGAGATTTTGACTCTTGATTTGTAGAACGCTATCTAGGATGGGAAATTTCAAGATGCCTTAGAAAAACAAATCATGTATTTGAACAAACTGACAGAGGAAAGAGAGATTGTGGTCGATAGATGTTCTAAGCATCAACAAATCGTAAAAAAAAATATTTGATAGAAGAGATAGACAAAGAGACTTTGTTGTTGGTGATTCAATTCTTCTTTGCAATAGGAGAGAGCCAAAGGGAGCACATAAAAAAATTGATTCTCTATGGAAAGGACCTTCTTTGATCAAGGAGCTTGTTGGTGATCATGCTTTTCATTTGGCTTGGCCTAATGGTACTGTTATACCTCTTACCTATAATGGAAAATATTTGAAATTACTTGATTAATCTTTTGTTGGGCTTGTCCCTATACATAGTTCTTTCTTTTGTTTTGTTTGTTTTTTGACTCCGTTGCCCATTGAATAAGGCTTTATGTCATGTTTCTGGATTCTCCTCGTCCTATCAATCCTAGTCCCCCATTCAGATCCAATAATACTCATAAATTTACTATGTATCATATCTTTAATTTATGTCCCCTTTTTTTTGTTTCTTGTTTATATGGCCTTCACTTCATTTTATTCCTTTTTCACAAGTTTCACTAAGTTTCTAACCTTGTTGTGAGTTTGCATATTTGTGAAACTTAATTTTTCGGTGCTCTTTGTTTGTTGATTATGTCATCAGGTTCTTGTTTTCCCTAACCTTCTGATAACCTAATTGTTACATGTTGTAGAGTCAAGTATGCAGTCACTAAGTCATGAATTTTGAAAAATTTGTAACTCCCGATTTTAAGTTGTCAAATTTCCATTTGTTGTGACAAAGTGATTATATGCTTGCTCTGTGGGTTTCAAGATATCATCCTTGCATTTAATAAAATGTATGGTGTGGTCGGGAGACATCTTATCGAGGCTTCTACAAGGCACACAAACCTTATGGTTTTCATTACTGCAAAATAGAACAAACTGTCATATTAATTCTACACCAATTGCTAGTCTTGTCATTTTATATGGCTTAAAGGTGGTGAGAATTTATTTGTTAAAGCCTCACTTGTACTTCTACCTGCTGCTATTATTTCTTCAGGAATTCAAGCGTTTCATTAGGAATAGTGAGCTCATGCAGTATGAAATTGAAAATCACTAGCTTAGTGTGAGGGATACAAAGCTAGGACTTTTTAAATTGGAAGAGTTTTGGGCATGTCTAGATTGTAAAGAAAAGTTTGTTGTAATGCGAAGGTGTTCAAAAGTGGACAAGCTCATGCCAGAGGTTTTCCAGAAGTAGTATTGAGTATTGACCTAATTGTTGCATGTGTGAGAAGGTAAATTCCTGAAACTAGGGAAATCAAGGCTACAGACAGGACCATTGTAGATAAAAATTTTCCTGAAGTCATTTCTCAGGCATTTGGAATTCCAAAAAGACACTAATGAAGGAGATGTCTGTGGTAGTAGCTAACAAATATTTCAGGGTTAATGAAGTTTTGTGTAAAAATTCTATGGCTAAAGGGTGGTTAAAATTAGAGAAAGTAAGTCTTAGTTTCCCAGTAAACTTAAAAGAACACATTTTAAAGCAGAAATTGTTGACGCTATTGCTTTACTTCATCATATCACCGGAAATGCACAAGTTGAATTGTTTGAAGATTGGATGTGTCAGTTCATTTTAGTTATTTGTGATGATGATGTTTTTTATCGATTGGGACAAAATAATTTGCTTTCACTTGCATGAGCAATTATTTAATTTTCAGAAGACTACTACCTTTCATTTGTGTTCTTGCTTGATATATATTATTGCTAGTTAGAGATCCTACTGGCCAGGGTTGAAACCAAAAGTTCCACCAAGTTCTAAAATGCACGTGTATAAATGTTATCCGTACTTTACCAGGTAGGTTGGGATGGGAGAATATTGTCTTGTTAATGATGCCTTTTTAATGGAAGCTATGAGAAAATTGGATGGAAACCTTGAAATGTGTTTTTCCCTTGAGTCAAAATATCTGGTGTCAAAGTTTGGAATTTTTTATATCCAGTTTGATAGATTTTCTTATTTGAGGATTGGAGGTTATGAAAAGGCTCCACTTAAATTTCCTAAGTATCCTAAGGATTTGTTGGTATTTCTGGAGGTTTGTAGACAAATGGCCATAGTAAATATAAAATATATGAATATGGGAAAGCAAAGGTATATCTTCCCATTAGTGATTCATTTCTCTTGAAAAATTAATGAGATGGCTAAGAGTGTTGAAAGGATTCTCAAAGAATACAATCTCTAGTACTTCTTTGTAAGAACTAACTTTGATAGCAAGGGCTTTGTGAAAAGAAATGTGTATGCTTCCAATTCATATTAGCAAAAAAATTCAATTCAAGATTTCTGGGAGGATTGTGCTGATGAAAATGAAGTTTTCAAAAGAGATCATATGAGGTTAACCCTTAAGAAGATACAAACATTTGGTCTCTCTTTCCGAATTCCTGAAAATGTGTTTGAAGATTCAATGATTCTTGATCCTGAATATGATAATTTTCCTGATAAATCACATCTTAGAGTTGACTAGGATAAGTATGAAGTTTTATATGTGACTAAATGGGCTGAACTAGTACTCAAAAGGACTCAAGATTGGCTAGAGGGTAAGTGGCATAAGGTCATTGGTTCTGTCCATGAACCAAAATCATCCCAAAAAAATGAACAAGGATTAGGTCAAGTAGTCCTCGGAGATACATAATCAATGAAGATAGTCATCAAGTCTTCTAGTGCCAATTCACAATTTGGGGGTGATGGTGAAAAACTAGAGAAATTAATTAAACCAAAATCAATATGTGAACAAGACAGCCCATCCACCCTTGCTCTTAGAAATAAAAATGTAAAAAAAAACCCGTGTCAGAAGATTCAGAGAGCATCTTTAGGAATATTGTTGAAGATTGTACCTTTCCACCCTTGTCTGAAGAATCTTCTCCTCCTATAGAAAATATATCGATTATTCGTAGTGAATCTAGAGAAGTTGTTCAAAGTGATAAAGCTCCCAGTCTAATAGAAAACTCTCCAGTATGGCTAAGGAAAGCAATAGAAAAGAAGAGGAAATACACTCCTATGACATTCGTTGGAGTAGATACAGTGACAAAATTACTCCAATCTTCCTCAAGGCCCAATAAATCCTAGAAAATGTCAAGAATTATTAATGATGTTGTCTTTGGTAATCAAGTATTAGAAATTGTAGAACCTTTAAAGGATGTGGATGATGATAAGATAGCTGCAGATGATTATAAAATCATACATGTTAAAATGGGTCCCCAAAAACTTGAAGGTGATGTATATTACGTCAGTTACTCAGTCAATGCTTTATCCAAGCGAGTCAAAGAAGAAAGAAAAGAAAGGGTAAAATTGCAATCTCAGATTTTGGATTTCAAAAACTTTATCTCTTCCATTGTTTCTCCCTTTTTTTCTGTTGAGGCTTCTAGTTCCCAAGAAAGAGTTATTGATGAGTCCACAATGCAGTCGATTAAGAAAAATATGAATTATTTTGAGGCTACTAATGAGTGGATTGAAGAATTGTCTCAGGAAACTATATTTTTTATTAGTAAATTTGCAATCTCCTACACTCACATTGTTCATAAAAGAAAGGGATTAATAACAAAACTACAGCAGCTTAAGAAGGATCAAACCAGTCTATATGTGCTTTCTGAAGAAATGAAAGTGTTAGTTTCCATGGATTGACTAAAGCTGGTAAATGAATAGATTGTTAGTGATCAAAAGGAATTAGATCCTTCATGGCTTCATTCACTTAAATGGAAACTAAACATATATGATGATCTGGTAAAGGAAATTACCGAAGTATTGGAGAAGTATTTAGATATGTTAGGAGAAATCAAAGGGAATTTTCATGATCTGCAAGTGAAGATAACAAATTATTTTGATGAGAAAATTCTAGATACAAAAGAAATCTACTAAAAATTCAAATAATTTTTCAACAGAGAAGTAGTAGATCCTACTACAATTACTAAAAAATATTTCTCAAGGGTTGGGAGATTGGAGCTTTATCTCAAAAATTTTAAAGCTAAAGCAAAAAGGAGGTCTAACACACTAAACGAGTTTGAAGTTGCTCTCAGAAAATGGAGAACTCGGTTTCAAATCACATTGACACCAGGCATTAGGGAGATTTTTGCAATCATTACCAGATATAGGGAATATAAAGCCAGAATGAAGATGCAGGAGAATTTGTTACAACAAGAAGAGAATGAAGAGCCAAAAGTTGATGAAGTTGAAGCAGTTTGAAATGATGCATAGTTTATTTTTAGCATTTTCAAATACTTTCTTTATAGTCAACATTTTTAAGTTAACTTCTTTTAATTTTCGGTACAATTACTTTCAAGAAACCATTACCAAAGACATTGGCTATGTTTAAATATTGATTCGACTGATGTGGTTAGGATCTTTTGGGAAAAAATTTATTTACTCATTAGAACAAACTTTGTTATTTTGGCCATTATTTGTTATTTTGATACAGAAGACATTGGTGAAGTTCATGCATGTGTAGTCTTTGAGTTGTGGTGTATGGATTTATTCTATTTATACTGAATGTTTTCTAGTGTGATATCTATTATTGGGATGACAGATGATATGTATATTTTGTTATATTGTTGTGGCGTTACTATCTATGAATAAGAATTATGTGGTGATAGTGGTTTAGTTTTTATCTTTCCTAAGAAGTTTTATTTCTATTTGCATGAAATTTACAAATACCTTTAAAGCTTTCTAGTTAAAAGCCCCTTCCTTTATTTTCTTTCTGGTTAAAAGCATTACTAGTTTAAAAATCATTCATTGAATATTAGATAAAGGTAGCTACCACCTTTTAAAATAAGTAGAGAATCGGTTTTGAAGTTTGTAATGTTGTAATGTCACTGATTCAACTGTGGTTACATTTATCACCTTTTATGGGAATATGAATATAGAGTTAGGTTATAAATCTATTAACTAAAAATTATATAATTAATTCCTTACCAAAAACTTGAGGCATTACAAAAAACTTTATAATAAACTTATTATAAAATAAAATTGAGGAGAAGTGGGGATATTCTACAAAACATTTTGTGCAAGGCTCAATGTAAATATTTCCTTCCATTATAGGCTACTAGGTTTTTTAAATTTAATCAATCAAAGCTATTGTAGACACATAAAAATGTCTTAAATGATATTACACAATTGAATATGATATACTAACATCATTTTGACCTAAAATCCATCCTCGTTTTGTTTATTTGATTAAACTAACCTAGTTAATTTAATTAAAGGCCTCATGTTCATCTATTAATCTAATTAACCTAATTAGGTTAATTCACTCTCCATAATTTTTACCTCTCATCTTGTCTAATGAAATAATGTAAATTATTTAATTATCATTCTAATATCTTCTTATTTAATTAAATAAATCCTAGTTATCCTAGTTATTTAATTAAATATCCTAATCCCACCCCTTTCATTAAATAAATAAATTATTTAATGATAAATCTTTAATTCCTCCAAAAGGGAATATTCCTATGGAATATCCCTCCCCTTTTCACATTAAAACTTTGTTTTAATTTTCTAAATGCTAATTTTCCTCACCCAATTGCATAAGAATATAACAAACTTTCAACAAACTTCTTGAGCAAGCTTTGAAAGGGTGCTTCTTTGCATGATTGTGAGCCCTTGATTAAATATCAACTTGTATTCTCAACCCTTGATGGGAATCCATGATCCATGCCTCCATCTTCTTTCCATCCTAACCATTGATTGATTCTTTCAATCTTGACCATCTGTTTCTCATTGCCTATTCTATAAATAGACTTTTCATCCTATTGAATATAGGGATCCATCTTTTGATAGAAAACTTATGATTTTGAAACTCATATCAACTTGCATCCATATTTAGCATATGTTTACCATTTTTTTAGTTTAAATCTTGATCATAGTAGCTTAAGCATCCATTAATGGCTTCCATTTTAGCTTAGTTTGCATAATTTTAGTCTAATTTGCATCAATAGCTTTCATCTTTGAACTTCAACTCTATTTAGCATAGATTACATCATTACCATCAAGCATTTAGCATTTAGCTTTCATCTTCATCATGTTAATATAGCTTTTGCATCCATATTTTGGTAATATTGCATCATTTTTCATTAGTTTCCATCAATTTTAATCAATAAAATTGATTGGAAAAGCTCATATTATCCAATGGATTGGGAAAGGGTCACCATTCCACATCAATGCGACACCACTCCCCAAATAAGATAAGATTCAAGGGATTAAAGTAGGTTTTCATTATTTTTTCATGTTCTTCATGTTAGTTTAATGGGTTCTTAGTCTTTGAAATTTTGAATATCTTATTGGGATCATGACTTAGGTGATTAAATAGGCTTTAAATATGTATGGATCTAGTCTATTTAGTTTACACTATGATTATGGTCACAACTATCAATCTTGGCCAAATGTTATGAAAATAATTGATTGAAGTGTGTTCATTGAGAGCTATTTCCTCCTCCATTACATCTTCACTCAATTCATATATGAGAGGGGAATATTTCAAAGTAAACTTAGAACCTTGTTCAAGATTACTTTTTTTCTTGCTTTGGTGGTTTGAGGTGAAAGAATTCTAAGTTGGATCAATCTTCAATCTAGCTCAAGGAGAGAGATTAAGTGAAATTTGATGCATCATTAATAATCTTCCCAAAGGTAGAATCATTAATAGGCTATCTCATGGGTTGAGATTTCATCTATGTTTCACCTTTAGGTTGAAAATCAAAGGTTTCCTTGCAAATAATATTTTGAAATAGTCAATGTTAATCCTAAATCGAGGTTTCTAGATTTGCAATGGTCAAGTGCCTCTATAAATATTTTGGAGCTAAAAATTTTCTTTCCTTGATTTCAATTATAGATAGGTGGGTAAGTGCATTGAATTTAATGATAAAAAGTAGTCAAATAAAAAATTTAAGCATAATGTAATTGTGTTACACATGACTTGCATGTTTATGGCTTAGTAGATACCAAGCCATAATGCAAGTGTGTTATATGTATGTTGGAAGAATGAAGAAGAATGGTTGTCTCTATAGTTTTGTGTTTTCATTGATGTCACCATGTTATATGGGTTGTGATTGCAAGTCTAAGTCAGTGCTTGATCCAGTATTTTGGTCTTGTATTTGAACTGGTATACAAGCTACACCCTCTGATAGTTTGGTCTGTAATCCTCTGCGGTTGATAGTTGCTGCTTGTGGTTTTGGGAAATAGTTTATGGGTGTTGGAAGCATGTATGTTCAAAATCTCTCATGCTCTAGTGCTCATACAATGTATCAACATTATTTTGTTGATTAATTTTTGTAATTAAATCTATTTCTGGTTGACTTCATGAATAAGTTGTGATATGGTGAATCAATTTTTCTTATGCAGATATATTTATGACCTATCATAGGTCTATGCCGACATGATAAAGTATGCTACACATTTTGATTTATTGGTTCGAAAGATCCTGCAAATACTTGAAGCTGATAGTTGGTATTTTTGGTAAACAAATAAATGCATCTAATTAGGTTGACCTAATATATGCTTACAAATGAAATTGAGTATATATGTTAGACAAATTTGAAGATTGAGATGCAGATGAAGAAGCAACTGTGAATGTGAATGTGAAGAAGTGCGAATATGATGAAGTGTGTTAAGTTAGTTTACTGCGCATCATTGGAACTACATCAACACTTGTCAGGTGCACTCTCATCAGTTCATTTTGGTTGTGAAGCCAATTTTTGTTTTGTAATATTCTATAGGTAGTGAGCCTCCTTGTAAGCAGTGATATTTTGTATCTAGACAGTGAATCCTATTCAAGGAAGTGAGCCCTTGACAATGAGCCTTATATCTTTAGTTTTGGAACTACTTTATATTATTGTGAGTTAATCCTCACCATGGGTTTTCCACATAAAATATGGTGTTCTTTGTGTTGATTTTTATTTCTGTTATCTGTATTTCATGTTCATACTTAATAGTATAACAATGTGGTTGTAAAATTGATAAGTGTTGAAGTTTTGAGTTTAAACTTGGGGACAGCTGATTCACCCCCCACTCTTAGTTGTCTTGTGCCTCTTAACAATTGGTATTAGAGCTTTGGTTCCTTGGTGTAGAGCTTAATCACTTGAGGAAGATCCTTAAGGCTTATCAAATGGATGATAAAGAAGAACTCTAGAATTTACTTGAAGATCTTGATAAGGAAAAAAATGAAAAAAAAGGACTTGAAAGAAAATATAGACGAGGCTAATGAATGTGTCCAAAAACTAAAAGGACAATTGAAGAAATTCAAGGAAAGATAGAGAGAAGTAAGTGATCAACAGAAACAAGAGATCATTAGATTGAAAATGCTTGTAGAAGAAAATAAGAGAATTGAAGAATGTTTGAATATAATGGTATACAACAAATTTGATGAATGCTTTAAACTTGAACAAGAGGTAGTAAACTTGAGAGTAGAACTAAAGAAGGAAAAACTCTGTGAGAACAATTTTAGATCTATATCCGACAAGCTTGAAGAACTACTTGCTGGATAGAAACCAAGAAAAGACAAAGGTGGCTTGGGAAATGAAATAGGTGAAAGTTAAAAAAAAAATCAAAAAACTCAAGACAAAATAAAACAAAAAAGAAATTCAAGAAATTGTGTAAAGAAATTGTTTGTGAGATAGCCTAATGCACAAAGGTATCCATCTTTCAATGGTATTTGATTTGTTTTGTAATAAATATGGTCACAAGGAAACATAATGCAGGAGTAGGATGAATCAATTTCCTAGTTCTTTCTTTGGACAATGCTTTTCATGCAAGAAATTTGGACATAAATTGACTGAATGCATATCTTAGGTGAGAATGATCAGTCAGGTAATGATGAATAGGTTTAATAGAGGCATAATGAATCAATCTTTTAATGGCTATTTCTATACCTGCAACAAATTTGGACACAAAGGAAATCAATGTATATGAAGAAGTAATGAAGGTCAGACTAATAAGAAAAGTGTTGTCTACTATAATTGTAACAAACCTGGACATATTTCAAAAGTTTGTAGAAGTAAGAAGGGAAAGTAGTATGCTCTAGTAGAGAAGAATGAACCAGTAAATAAAATCGATGAAGAAGAGATGAAGCAAGAAATGAATAAGATATGGAGGAAGAAAGAAGAACCTGAAACTATTGATATATTTGTGCCCTCATCCGGTACAAAAAATTCCTCTGGAAACTAGATCAAGCATGGTCTTAGGAGGAGCATTATTAGAAAAATGTAAAAACCCCTTGGATGAATGGAGTGTCAGAGGTTGGCATGAGGATGTAATGTGAAGAATGAATATATAGAGGTTTTGGGAAAGATATTGGAAGAAAACATGTTGGTATGCTAATTTGCAGAGCAAATTAGGGTTTTCTATGTTGAAGAGAATGGTTTTAGTAGCTTTGCGATGTCTTCTGCGTTTAATGTGAATTAGGGAAAATAGATGGTGTATAAGGTAAAATTCAATCACTTGAGCCTTGAAGAGTTTGAAAGGAATCTTGGAGTGACCTTAAAGTGATCTGAAGCAATTATGAAGAAACTATTATGGATACTCAGGAATTATTTCTCAATTTTCAAAGGAAAAGAAGGGAAAAGGAAGAACTTTTGATTGAAAAATAATGAATTCAAGTAAGATAAGCACGGAAATGGACAGTGGATCTAGCAACATCATTCCATTGAAGTTGAAAGGAGTTGAATTGGAAGAATTTTATCATAGAAAGATAAAGGAAATGGAACTAGGGCTGAAGGAAAATGAGTTACAGAGCATAAAAACCCTAGGTATTGATTTATGGGGAGAATTTCCTTGGTTTGTAGATAATGAATTCATCTTGTTCTTGTTAAGTCGATTCAAGAATGGTTGTATTTTGTTGGAAAAATGCTACCTAATCATGAAGGATACGATCAAAGTGATTATCGACTTATGTAGTGTTAGGGATCTCCCTAGGAAGAAAATTGTGAAATACAAAGATGTGGAGGAACTTAGTGGCATTGATAAAGACCCTCGAGCTTTGTTGATAAATACTCTTGTGGATTCCGTTGTAAGGTATATTGCATATGACATTTCTTATAAAATCTATGTCAGAAATCATGAAGGTTATACTTTGGCTATTGTTGTATGTCTTGCACAAATGATGATGAAGGAAAACAAGAAATTTGATTTGTGTAGCTATTACTTGAAAGCCTAACTGAGAATGCACGAATTTTTTTGATTGAGGGTTATCCTTTTTGGTTTGGATGTTTGTTCATGTGCTTAAATTTTTAATTTTTGAACTCGCTACTGGGAAGAGAAAATGTTGAGTGGGAATTTGATATTCCTTTTGGGAAACACATTTATAGATGCTTGGAATCGTTTGTGGAAAATGTAAGCATGTGAAGAACATATTTCATATCCCTAAAGACAAATCTATGCTTCAATATGTATGTACCTAGTCTATTTTAAGTGGGTTCATTCTCTAGTAAGAAAGAGTTGGAAGTTATCATTGGTGAGTCCCCTCTAGAACCTCAAAAAAGGAAAAATATTGTAAAAAATGTCTCAAAAGAAAAGAAGAATGAAGAATATTTTTTGTCTGGATCTAAGTCCATTGATCCAGAGGATATTTGGATGCTGCTAGACAAGAGTGAAATTAAGAAGATTGGTGAAATGTGGAATGCGTGCTCTCTACTTGAGAAACTTAAAATTGATGGTGTGTTGGTTGATTATTTTCTCAATAAGGGTATTTCAATTTTAGATGTGTCAAATTATTTTCTAGATGATCTAGTAGATATTATTGAAGAGAGAACATTGTTGGAAGGACCCGAAGGTCATAAGTTCAAAGCTATGCTTGAAAGAATATGTAACAAAGCAAGGAAAGTGATATCTAAACACATGAATGAGACAAAATAATGCATCAAAGAAATATCCAACATCTACAGGTATTGTCTCTAGTGGTTGACAACTGTTGACAATTTCAAAAGCAAAATTGAAGCCATTGAATCTGAGATGAATAGTATTGGAAGAATTTTGATTTCTTCAAAGACAGGGATGGAAAACAAAGGATAAGAGTTGGTGAATTCTAGGTGGAGTTGCTGACTACTCAAAGGAAAAGAGAAGATATGGTTAAAACCTTATGGTTTGTTAAGGAAGTTGTTGAGGTCTAGTTGGATCATCTCATCATAATTCTCTTTGATGCAGAAAATTGTGAATGCTTGTGTCTGTCTTCTAATCAGACATCCTCCTTTACGCAATTATCTTTATTGGAAGGTATGAGTGCAAGAATGAATTCAGATTTTCTTGCTTGGAAAAGGATTCTTTTGATCTTAAGAGAGGTCAAGAAAATATTTCATGTAGAAATAATCATTCTCATTTAAATGTTAGAAATATGAAGCTAGAATTTATGTATATACAAGGTTATCATATACATACATTTACATCCTAACTTTTGGCCACCCTTTTCTATTCATTTCAAAGGGGGAGAGAGTTATGTGGAGAACAACTAAGGTGATATGAGGAGAGAAATGTCGTGTTTTATAAATTTGGCACATGTTGCCATCAATGACAAAGGGGGAGATTGTTGGAAGAATGAAGAAGAATGACTATCTCTACAATTTTGCGTTGTCATTGATGTCACCATGTTATATAGGTTGTGATTGCAAGTCTAAGTTAGTGCTTGATTTGGTATTTTGGTCCGATATTTGAACTAGTATACAAGCTACGCCATCTGGTATTTTGATCTACAATCCTTTGCGATTGATAGTTGTTGCCTGTAGTTTAGGGAAACATTTTATGGGTGATGGAAGCATGTATGTTCAAAATCTCTCATGCTCTGGTGCTCATACAATGTATCAACATTATTTTCTTGATTTTTTGCAATTAAATCTATTTCTGATTGACTTCATGAATAAGTTGTGATATGGTGAGTCAATTTTTGTTATGCGGATATATGTGAGACCTATCTTAGGTCTATGCCAACATGATAAAGTATGCTACACATTTTGATTTATTGGTTGGAAAGATCTTACAAATACTTGAAGTCGACAGTTGTTATTTTTGGTAAACAAAGAAATGCATCTAATTAGGTCGACCTAATTGTTGCTTATGGATGAATCGAGTATATATGTTGGATAGATTTGAAGATTGAGATGCAAATGAAGAAGCAGTTGTGAATGTGAATGTGAAGAAGTGTGAATATGATGAAGTGTGTTAAGTCAGTTTATAAAGCATCACTGGAACTATATATCATCAGTTGTCAGGTGCACTCTCATCCATTCATTTTGGCTATGAAGCCAATTTTTGTTTTGTAATCTTCTATATGTAGTGAGCCTCCTTGTCACTAGTGAGATTTTGTATCCAGACAATGAGTCCTATTCAGGGAAGTGAGCACTTGGTAGTGAGCCTTATATATTCAATTTTGGAAATACTTTATATTGTGAGTTAATCCTCACCGTGAAATTTCCCTCATTGCGTTTTCCACATAAAATATGGTGTTCTTTGTGTTGATTTTTCTTTCTATTATTTGCATTTCATGTTCATTCTTAATAAAAAAATAGTGTGGTTGTGAAATTGATAAATGTTGATTTTTTTAGTTTAAACTTGGGGATAACTGATTTACCCTGCCCTCTTAGTTGTCCTATGACTCTTAACAATGTAGACACTAAAATACTGCTAATGCTAATTTCATTCCATCACCTCTATCTTGATACCTAACAAATTTTATTCATTAAATTCATTAATTAATCTACAAATTAATTCTTAACGTACTTTATCAAAAAAAAAATTGATTAAATATTCTTTTATTATCTAATTAATTTAAATAAATTATCTTCACATAATTGATGTAAGAGGAAAACTCCCTCTACCATATCACACAACACAAAAAACACTGGAAATTCCTTTGCCTCAAATTAAAACTTTACTCAAACATAGATTGCAAATAGACCATTCAATTTATAATTTTATCACCAACACTCGCTCAATTGAAAATTCTATTTTTCAATTGAATTTGATTCAAATTTTCACAAATTACTTTACTTCACCCAACTTACATTCAAATATGCAAGGTAATTCAAACATATTTATTCCAATTCTACAATTTGCAAACTAGACATTTTGCAACCTACACTGCTCTTTCGACCCTTTGTTCAAAAAATATCACACTTAATCCTATGATTTTTTCAATCTTTAAATTGAAATTTCAAATATCATCACTTAATACCTACACTTCATTCAATTTTCTATCCCATTTGCAGATACATGTTTTCCTGCAAATCCAATCAACCCCTACATGGTACAGACTCACTTCCTCATCACTACACACTTTATTTCCTTTTATTTGAGCATTCTTTTCACTTGAAAATTATACACAACCCCTTGTATCTTTGAATTTTCATTATTTTTAATGTTTTCTTAAATATGAAACGTCCATCTATCACCTTTGCAGCCCCAATTCTACCATCCTCTTCTCTTCAACATCTACCATGCAGCCCCTCTCCTCTTACATTTAAATCTAAATTGAAACTTTATACATTTGATGGTTTCCATTCACCTTCCTCTCATATGTTCCAACCTTATATCTTCATTTGATTCTTTTAGTTTTATTTTATTAAAATTTTACCACTTCCTCCATCCACAATCTTTATATCTTTTATTTGCAAAACAAAAAATCCTTTCTTTGTTGTATTGGGCCATTTCTCTCCATACATTTCCTTTTCATCTCTTTTGGATTTATTTTAAATGCTATTTTATCCCTTTATTCCAGATTGTGTGGTAATACCATTTGGCTATTATTGATTTTTGTTTCTCCAATTTAACTTTGACGCCCCTATTTTTCATTTCATATTTTTTGTAATGCAGTGATTTTCTTTTCTTAGCTCCTTCACACTCCTATTTTCTTACACTTATTTTGCATTTTGATTTCTTAGTTAAATGTTTAAATATAATTTTGAACACATCCACTTAAATATTATTGATAGAAGCAAATATGTGGGCTATACTAAACCATACCATTCATCCATCGATTAATGAAGCTGAAATCCACCAATTGATGAAAACCATGTGTTACCAACACAATGAGAGGCTAGAACAAAAACCAAAACAAACCAAAACTAAAAAATAAACTACAAATATTTTTGGTTGATGTAGATAACCCATTCACCTAGGATGCTCTTGCATCAGACACACCGAGTAGAAAGATTGTGAGCATATGCTCACAATGGTAGAGTTGAGTGATGGAATCACTCTTCGAGATTTTAAACAATTTGCAGTGAACTCCATCACTGTAACAATTTCACCAAGTTATCTCTTTTTCCTCCTCTTCCAACATCTTTTTGGAGCACTCACCATATTCCTCCAACAACACTCCACTTCATCCTCCCTTCCTCTCATGGACTCTTGTCCACCATGAACCGTCCTCCTCCATCAAACACCCTTTATTCTCTTCTTCTCATTCATGGGATCCAACCCACAACAGACCAACCATCTCCACCAAAATCACACAATATCCTCTATAACTTCTATATACAAACACTTATGCATACACCAATTTGGAATAACATGATCTCTCTTTCTATCAACTAATTCTTTATTCACCTCAATCGTATGAAAATTCAACTCAACCTCCTCATCACTAAATTAAAAAAAAAATACCTCTTTCAATTTTGTTGTTGGAACATCATCTTTTTTTGCAATGTCTTCCACATCTCCATTAGCTGCAACTTCCTGGTACTCCATTGTTGTGACTACATCCTCTATTGCTACAATCACTTTTTTATTTTTTTTCACTTTCATTTCTTCTTCACATACCTCCATAGGGGTTTCTCCTACCTCTTTCTCCTTCTGTTTGGGGCTGCAACATCCATTTCTTTTACTATTCTTTTCGCTATCCTCTATCAAGAGAACCTTCTTCTTCTTACTGCTCTTCACCAATGTCCTCTGATCTTTTCCAATAATATTTTCCAATTTATTGATCTTGGCCTCAATCTTTCCCACTTCCTCACAGACTATCTATGCCACCTTTTCAAACATTTTATCCTCCACTTTCTCCCAATACTGCTCCCAAAACAGTATTCGTATGGGTTTCCTCATGACCCATCCCATATTCATCTTTTGCAATTTCACCTCATGCAATTTACCATCACAATCAATCTACAAAACAAATCCCTTCATAGATTTAAGCTCTCTGCTACTTAGGACTCCTCTATCTACAACAACCCTCATGAGCTTCTTCTCTATCACCTTCTCATTTACTTTCTGGTGTGAACTGCCTCACAGTCGGTGATCTATTCACACTTCCACCTCCAGTCCATGTGGATCCTCTCCATGCTTAGGATTACCCACTCTGATACCAATTGATGTAAGAGGGGAACTCCCTCTATCATATCACACAACACAAAAAATACAAACTACACAGGCAATTCCTTTCCCTCAAATTAAAAATTTACTCAAACATAGATTGCAAATAGACCATTCAATTTATAATTTTATCACCAACACTCACTCAATTGAAAATTATGTTTTTCAATTGAATTTGATTCAAATTTACACAAATTAATTTACTTTTCCCAACTTACAAATTGAATATGCAAGGTAATTCAAGCATATTTATTCCAATTCTACAATTTACAAACCAGAGATTTTGCAACCTATATTACTCATTTTTCCCTTTGTTAAAAAAACTCTAACTTAATCCTCTTCTTTTTTCAATCTTTAAACTCAAATTTCAAATTTCATCACTTAATACCTGTAATACCCCTCCCCTTATTGTTTGGATTTAGTATTTTTCAATGCGTTTGTTTGCTACTTGTGGCGATGATGATATTGTTTGAGTTGGATAGTTAGAAATTTAATGATGTTGTATTCCATTAGTAGACTGTTGGTGATTATGTTCATACACTTGAGGATTTGATTATTGCATATGACAGTATGGATGGTTATATTAGTTGATTTTCAGAATCATGATATGATGTAGTGATTTAATTAGATATGTTTAGAGATGATTGTTAGTTAGAAATGTTGTTTTATTGGTCATATTATAATTGTTAGAATAGGTGTGATGAAGGACAATATGGCATCACTCGTCCGCGAGTGCCCTGCTATGTTGCGATTCCTTCTCACAATGCAGTGCTTCGATTTAATGCTTTGATGGTTATATATATATGTATGCACATGTACACAACTTCGTTTGTATGCAGGATTTGCAGGTATAAGTCTCGATTCCACCTGCTTCGGCAGGACAGGGCGAGCACCAATAGCCCAACGGTTAAATGTTGAAACAGAGGTGACAATGAAGTCCTCCCGTTCCATGATGTCAAATCATCTCGTTTGATTGGTATTGTTCATTTTTGTATTTTGTCGTCATTTGTGGCTTGTGTTTTGTGTGTCGTCGTATTTTGATTAATGTGGTATTTTATAAGTTATGGTTATTTAATTGATGTTGATATTTTATAAGTTGTGAATTAGTTAATTAAATGTGGATAATAATTGTGTTTTTAATGTTGATTTATTTGTATGAAAATATTTAAATGTTTTATTTAATTTTTATAAAATCATGTGTTTCAATTAAATAATAATTAAATATTAAATGTGTTTTAATCATTTTGATCAATTATCTGGTGAGGATAATTATTAAAATAATTTATTTAAATTAAATAAGTAAAGTGATGTGCAAGTAAAGTTGCAAAAAAAATAGGAATAAAAACAATAAAACAAATAAAAGAATGAAAGGATTGTTGGAACCAATGAGAATACAGATCTAATTAAAAAGCTGGCTTTTAAAGAATGAGTTTTCTTTTATTCTTGATTTTTAGAGTTTTTGAGAAAAGAGGGATATCATCTTTTAATTAATTAAGAATTTTGGGAAGTTTTTTTATAGACACAGGAGATTAGGGATTGAGAGAGGGCACAAATTATTCGGTATTTTTGATTCTGAAGAGAAGATAGGTTTTTGGGGATCTTTTGCTAATTTGGGAAGAGAGTTGGAGAAAGGGTTTGGAAATCGATTACTAGTTATTTTGGAGTCTTCTGAAAAAAGGATCGGATTCGAGAATTGGAGCACGGTATTCTGGAAAAGAGACTTCGTAGCAGGAATGAGGAGCTCTTCGGAGAGGCCAACAGAATCAAAGAGCATCATCAGATTCTTGAGTAAGCGCAGGACCCCAGGTTCAGATGTTTCATCTCATTCTTCTTTCGGTACAAAAAGAAATTAATAAATAAATGAATATATATAATTGATTGTTTGAGAGAAAAAGAAAACCTTCATTAGAAATTTAATGATTCCTAGTTAGCAAACCAATAGGAAAAGATTATTATCATTGAGAAAACCATTATGTAGTTTCAGTAATTGAGTACTAAATAATATTGTTTGTTTTTAGAAATACATTTGATTTCATTATATATATATATGCCAGGATTTAAAAATATAATATTAGTGAATAGAAAATTCAGTATTGAAATGCTTCTGTGTGATTTGAATTATTAGAAATCTTTTTTAAGATTAGATATATATATATACATGTGTATTTATTATTTATTTATTATGAATTAAAAACGTATGTTTATATTTTTTTTTAAGTTTATTTTCGAGAATTTAATTCTAAAATATATTTTTTTGGGGGTTCGAGCCGAACCAGTACCTCGGCCGAATTGCTTGGTTTTTTGTTATTTATTTATTTTCGTTAATCTAAAAGTTAATTTTTATGGGGAACGAAATTTAAATTAATACAAAAAGTTTTAAAATAGAATAAAAATAAATAAAAGTATGGGTATTTTATGGAAGAATTCATTATTTTGAGCCACATTTAAAGCCCATGATGTCACTACATACGAAGTCACTTAGCCATTTGCCTATTGTGACGATCGTATATTTAACATCTGCTGTGATGCAGTGAGGCGGCCATGCATACAAGCCTTCAGTTTAAAAGAAAAGTTCGGTTCTTTGTTTTAATTCTTTGCAATTAATAAAGTATATATATATAATTTCATTTGACTGTTATTTTAGTATTTTAAATATATATATATATATAAATATATATATATATATATATATTTATTTATTTATTTAAGAGAGTTAATTATCTCATTTAAATTTGTATATGGTTATTTATAATACTATAATTTAGGTTATTTATACATCAATTTGTAAATATAAAATGTTAATGATGAATTATTTTATGTTATATAGATTTTTAGTGTATTGTTCGAGTTGGTTAGAATATTATAAAAAATATTTTATGATTTATATATATATATATTAGGTAGGTATTTAGTTGGGTGAATTAGGAATTTTACATACCTTTTGAAATCTAATTTTGATTTGCTTTGAATGACTGTAATAAGGCATAATTGGGATAATGGTAAAAATATGTTCTTTAGTTCTTTAATAATTTTGATGGGAAGGTTGCTATTCAAGTGAACATTTTAGCTATAAGTAAAGAGTTGTATAATTGAAGATGGTGAATATTGACTGAGTAGTGAAAATTAGAAGATTTGATTAAAAACTAATTGGGTTCCCAAATTTGATTGAAAGTAGTTTTATGATTATAGCACATGGGTAATTATATAGATGTTGTTTGTAACTATATAAATACATCTATACAATTATAGATGAGCTTGTGGGCATCTAGAAGGGTGTTGTATTTTGTCTTCACAATATTGTATTTAATGGGTGTATGTAAGTGCACATATGTATGGATTATGCATGATGGATAAGACTAGGTCTATAGTTATAATCAATTGATTAAGTAGATTAGCAAATGAGGAGATTTTTTAGAAGGAGAATTGGATTGATCGTTATCATGGATTAGAGTTGGAAGTTGTATTTTAGTTTTGATTTTAAGTTAGAAATATATTTATGTCTTGATTTAATATAGTGGAAATTGAATTTTGGAAACAATAGTGACATTATGATTATGGGGTTTGTTAAATGATTGCAGTGGTTAATTTGTCTTGATTAAATTGTTGATTGTTTGCTTGTTTTGGAGGATATGTTTGGAATATGATTTGAATGTTGGTCTTGTGGTAATTATATAATAGTTGAGGTGCTTATTCATGAGTTCGTCTGTGATTGTTATCATGATTGTCAAGTATGATTTATTAGTAAAAAGGGCAATGTAAATAAATGAAGATAGACAATCTCCTGAAACTTGTTTCCCTTATACTCTTTTTACCATTGATTCGTAAGTCCTTTGTATAGATAGGTACTTAGAACTCTTGTGAGTACGAATGAATTGATTGTTCGAGTGGTTTGGTTTTCGAATTGTGAATGTGGGTTGTTAATGGCTACATGTTGTCATGTCTATTGAATTTGTTGAAGGTAATTTGTGTGCCAACTGTAAGGGTATCTTGAGAGGAGAAAATTGAGGTCTCACTTAGATGCCCAGATGGTTGTTTCTAGATTTGGATTTGATTTGGAACTTAATTTGAACTTGATTAACTGTGGTTGATTTGATGTTTTGTTGTGTTGATTGTTTGGGTTGATTTTTAAGTTGAGTGAGAATCGGTTGACTACTTTTGTTGCTTCATTGTTTCCCTTGGTTGTGGATTGTCGTTCTTTTGGCTTCCAGAGGCTAGAGATTATTGTCAGTAGATGTTCTCTCTTTATGTACCCTTGATGTGGCAAGTGTTTTGGTATCATGAGTTTTAAAAAGGGTTGTACATGAATTGTAGAGACTTTCATTATGTGTTTATAGTGAGATGGTTAATGCCTCGCATGATTTGGTCTTGAGATTATTTGTTTTATCTGATATGGTACAACCCTTGCCTAGTTTGGTTTATGTTAGGGGTCTTAGGGAGAGTAGCTCTTTGTGGGCGCCGGCGCCTCAGGATGAGGAAGGGCTCAGGATAACCCACGAATGAGTAATGTAAACAAGCGATAACCTAAACAATAGATTTAGGGGGGGTTGGGTAGTTGTAAAAAACACAAGATAATAAAACTTTGGATTCCTCGGCTATGCATTAGGGCTACCTTAGACTAGTGATAGACTGAGAAGGCCGTGGTCGGCATAGTCATAGTCTCGTCTTCACGAGAGACTATTGGCTCCGCATTAGCTACCCTATGGTGCCGGCGCCTCAGTTAGGAGGAAGGGCCAGGATATCTGTAGATGGGTGCCGGCGCCTCAGTTGGAGGAAGGGCCAGGAAATCCCATGAGGGCTATGCGATGACACTCTCCACTTGACACCCTTGTTGCTTTGTGTTGTTGCCTCTGGATGTTATCTCTTTATGATGTTTCTTTGAATTCTTGTGTATTAATTCTTGATTGTTAAGTGATAGTACTTCATGTTATCGTGCTGAGTTTCTTGGTTTTACTTGTTATGTGATTTGAGAACGTGATGGTTTTGCATTGCATACTTAGTTGTACTTGTTATGTATCATGTTGTCGTTGAGTCGGTTGACATTCATGGTCGGGTTCACTTCCTCGTCACCTCTGAGCACGGGGGGTGAGTTACTTGTAATTCACATGGTTGGGTGGAACGTGCTCCGCACCCGTTGGGTTCCCCTTCAGCGTCTTGTCTTCTCAGCTTTCTGCAGTGGAATTGTACCAGTGACCAGTTGTACTTCATATTTCATTGTTCTTGTATCAATTCCCTTGTTGGGAGATTCAATGTAATTCTTATGTCAAGGAAAATTGTAATGTAATATTAAAACAATGATGTAATAGTTAGGATTATTTGTAACTCTATTAAGAGATGTATCATGGATGTAATTATGCGATGTTTATTATTCTCGCATCATGGTTATTGGATGTATCCTTATCCTTGGTTATCATTATAAATGATATTGTTGTAATCTTTATTTTATTTGTGGTTGGTGTTGCGAAGTAACCTCGCATGCCCCAGAGAACTAAGTGTGTTAATGTGATGTAAGGTGCTATGTGAATTATGGTTAAGTGTTGTTACATGTTTAATTTAATTATTTAAAAAAAAAATTGTTCGCATTGTGTGAGTTCTCTGGGGTTTGCACGACGGGCGTTACAACTTGGTATCAGAGCATAGGTTCATACACTGGGCACTATGTGTGCTCACTATGTAACCTTGTGTTTTGTCCCTAGAGTCTAGAGTTTCATTTGTTTTGTTGTGTTCGTTGTGAACCCAAGTTTCTTCTGTTAGTCGGTCTCAGGGCAATGGTGCAGGAAACTGATGGAAAGGATAGGACCCTCGGTGTAGTGCGCAATGCACCGATATCCTTCCTATCAGGGATGCACTATGAACCCTTGTGTCATTGTGTGATGTGGTTTCCAGTGATGTGAGTTATGTGTGTGGTTTTTGGTGTGATCTCTGCATGTTTTTTGTTGCTTACTCTTATCTATTTAATGGCTTCCTGGAGTAAGCCATATCCTTGGGGGGGAGGATGTAATACCCCCATATTACTAATACTTGTATTATTATTTCTTACTCTTATGTGTGAGCTTGATTCTAGTTTCTTTTGGTGATTAGTTCACCATCTTGGTGTGTGAGGATGTCTCCTGTATTGGGGAACCTTATTTCCTGTTTGTTTACCGGCTTCCAGGAGTAAGCCGATTTTATGAGGGGGAGGATGTAATACCCCTCCCCTTATTGTTTGGATTTAGTATTTTTCAATGCGTTTGTTTGCTACTTGTGGCGATGATGATATTGTTTGAGTTGGATAGTTAGAAATTTAATGATGTTGTATTCCATTAGTAGACTGTTGGTGATTATGTTCATACACTTGAGGATTTGATTATTGCATATGACAGTATGGATGGTTATATTAGTTGATTTTCAGAATCATGATATGATGTAGTGATTTAATTAGATATGTTTAGAGATGATTGTTAGTTAGAAATGTTGTTTTATTGGTCATATTATAATTGTTAGAATAGGTGTGATGAAGGACAATATGGCATCACTCGTCCGCGAGTGCCCTGCTATGTTGCGATTCCTTCTCACAATGCAGTGCTTCGATTTAATGCTTTGATGGTTATATATATATATGTATGCACATGTACACAACTTCGTTTGTATGCAGGATTTGCAGGTATAAGTCTCGATTCCACCTGCTTCGGCAGGACAGGGCGAGCACCAATAGCCCAACGGTTAAATGTTGAAACAGAGGTGACAATGAAGTCCTCCCGTTCCATGATGTCAAATCATCTCGTTTGATTGGTATTGTTCATTTTTGTATTTTGTCGTCATTTGTGGCTTGTGTTTTGTGTGTCGTCGTATTTTGATTAATGTGGTATTTTATAAGTTATGGTTATTTAATTGATGTTGATATTTTATAAGTTGTGAATTAGTTAATTAAATGTGGATAATAATTGTGTTTTTAATGTTGATTTATTTGTATGAAAATATTTAAATGTTTTATTTAATTTTTATAAAATCATGTGTTTCAATTAAATAATAATTAAATATTAAATGTGTTTTAATCATTTTGATCAATTATCTGGTGAGGATAATTATTAAAATAATTTATTTAAATTAAATAAGTAAAGTGATGTGCAAGTAAAGTTGCAAAAAAAATAGAAATAAAAACAATAAAACAAATAAAAGAATGAAAGGATTGTTGGAACCAATGAGAATACAGATCTAATTAAAAAGCTGGCTTTTAAAGAATGAGTTTTCTTTTATTCTTGATTTTTAGAGTTTTTGAGAAAAGAGGGATATCATCTTTTAATTAATTAAGAATTTTGGGAAGTTTTTTTATAGACACAGGAGATTAGGGATTGAGAGAGGGAACAAATTATTCGGTATTTTTGATTCTGAAGAGAAGATAGGTTTTTGGGGATCTTTTGCTAATTTGGGAAGAGAGTTGGAGAAAGGGTTTGGAAGTACGAGTTACACTGAATTTGACACAGGTCTTGAGAAAAAGTCAGTTCGAAATTTGGAGCAGTATTACGGAAAAGAACTTGTGCATGAGGGAATGAGAGCTCTGGAGAATAGCAATCAAAACATCCTTGATTCTTGTTAAGCCTTGAGGACCCAGTTCAGATATTTCATCTCATTCTTCTTTACATACCAAAAAATTAATAAATAAATGAATATATATAATTGATTGTTTGAGAGAAAAAGAAAACCTTCATTAGAAATTTAATGATTCCTAGTTAGCAAACCAATAGGAAAAGATTATTATCATTGAGAAAACCATTATGTAGTTTCAGTAATTGAGTACTAAATAATATTGTTTGTTTTTAGAAATACATTTGATTTCATTATATATATATATATGCCAGGATTTAAAAATATAATATTAGTGAATAGAAAATTCAGTATTGAAATGCTTCTCTGTGATTTGAATTATTAGAAATCTTTTTTGAGATTAAATATATATATACATGTGTATTTATTATTTATTTATTATGAATTAAAAACGTATGTTTATATTTTTTTTTTTAAGTTTATTTTCGAGAATTTAATTCTAAAATATTTTTTTGGGGGTTCGAGCCGAACCAGTACCTCGGCCGAATTGCTTGGTTTTTTGTTATTTATTTATTTTCGTTAATCTAAAAGTTA